>AWOL01S0043881.1:8447-24023 GCA_000715115.1 Nicotiana otophora | reverse complement strand
TCGACCCATACAGTTAGTCCCTCCGCTTATCGAGGTTATCTTTTGGTCGACCTCGGTGAGCGCACTTCATTAGTCGTAGTCGAGAAATTCAGGTGGGCATGTCGAGTAGTGAAGATCGTGGTCGAGATGGTAACATGGCACTTTGCAGGCCACAACTTATCATGACGTTGGTTCAGACTGATGTCACAGCATTATGCGTCATTATTACACATCTTCCTCTATAAATAGGGGTTGGGAACCCTTCTTGTGATCTTTTATGTTTTCTAGCATTTGAACCAGCATATTTTCCTCTCTTCTTCTTCTTCTTCCTGTATTCTTGCTCCTGTTGCTTCCATTCTCGCACCCTTATTATTCTTTCTGGTTGGAGCAATTCCTGCTACTTCTACCTTTTTTGAGTTTGGTTGCTGACATTCATGACTGGGTAAGTCAAGTCTTGCCCCACACGGTAAGGATCCATGAATGGTTGGCGTTCTATAAGAGGTTTGGGCGTAAACCTTCTGTGACCGGTGAGTCATTTATTTTGAAATCTTGTTGCTTTGGCCCTCATGTTGTCTTCTTTTCCATCGCTTCTCTTCTGTGGTGGGGTTGGCTTAACTTCTGCTTTTGTTGTCAGGTCGGAGAGCTTCGAGAAGAGTGAAGGCTCATACCCCCGTTTTTCATCAACCAAATGCTATGACAGGGTCTCTACTTGCTGCGACTGCAAGCAGGTCCATTCAAACGGCTACTTCTTCTCAGACCTCGGCACTGCGCAGGCCTAGTAAATGAGTGGAGGCCCCATCGGCGGAGACTCCCTCTTCCCATGTGTCACACTTGGTAGACGAGTCATCACTGAGTGAGGAGGTACTGATTTCACTTAAAAGTAGGAGGGTGGAAGTCGACGATGGGGCATCTAGAGCCGAAGAGTCGATAAGGGGCGACCCTGAACCGGCCTTGGCCGCATCGGAGAGTGCGGTGGATTTGGTTACTATGGCTTCGTAGCCTGCAGAGGTCGTAGAAGATACTCCTCTGCCTGAGGTCATTGTTGAAGAAGGAGGGCTACCAGAGGCTGCGGAGGACGTGCCGAGGAGCGATCCGTCACCTTTAGGATAGGCTGACGTTCCTTCGTCAGCCGAGTATAGAGGGAAGAGTGTGGTCGTGGATGGCTACGAGATCGGTTCTGACATCGACCCTAAATAGGTACGGATGTTAACTGAGGGGTTTACTCGGGTGGAGGTCATGCTAGAGGGATCCACTCGTACCATAGTCATCCCCCTGGACTGCGACTTATTGGTGAATACAGAGAACGTGGTTCACTCTTTGGGTCCTCTCTGCTCTAACATCGAGGGAAGGATATTACAGACGTTTGATGATGCTGTTATGTCATCGGGCATATCCGGAATGGCCTTGAGGGTACGTTTATGATCTTTCTAGTTCCTGTGCCTTACATTCTTCCTCTTCTTTTTAGGCTGACTTCCTTCTTCTTCTGCTTCCTTTTTTTCATTAGACTATTATTTTGGATATTGAGAATGCCCACCGAGAAGGGAAGTGGAAGGCTATTTTTAAGAAAATGGAGAGGAAGTACCGTGAGTACCGCGCCAAGAACCGTGAGATATGCATCTGATTTGGTATGGACGGCAACTTCCAGGCCCTTAGGTATGAGCTAAAGCAGAAAGACGATGAGCTTGTGAGAGTCATCGGCAAATGCAGTGAGCTAGAGGGAGCACTTAGAGTCAAAGTGGACGAGCTCGAATTGAGCAAGGGGGTCGAGGTTGAGTGTGCCGACCTTCAAGCTCAAGTGGCATCCTTGCGGGCCGAACTTGAGCAGAGTTCTATCAGAGACATCAACTTAAGTGACGAGGTGATCGAAAAGGCGGAAAAGTTGGGAAAGGCCGAAGAGAGCAGGGTGGAGGCTTTGGCGAAGGTGGTATCATTTGAAGATACCAACTGCGTCCTCCAATCTGAGCGGGCGAGTGATGCGGAGATGACCGTTCTTAGGGAGGAAGACTTGATGAGTGGATTGGGGGGCTTGAGAAAGAGGTTTCGAACCTCAATGATCATATCACCGTTCTCGAGGCCGAAAAGGCCCAGCTGTTGGCTCGACCGTCTTCCTCTCATACTTCTACTTATCCCAAGATTTTGTGGTATTCGTACGAGAAGTGGATCCATACTAAGGCCTGGCTAGGCATATTCAGGGACTTGATGACGGCAGGGAGAGTTTCTGAGGTGGAGTTTGAGGATGCTCGTGCTAAGGCGCGCGTCGCTCGGGTCGCCTGTGGTTATGATCCCGCTAAGCCGGGGGGCTGCTGATGGTGAAGATGACTTGGACGGGATTGAGAAAGGTGCTTGGTATGATGACGAATACTTGGATGATGAGGACGGTGGTGGGGACGACGTTGCTGAGTAGTTATACTTTTTGTAACTTTTGTTTTTACTTTTGTGGGCATCTGTTCAGCCTTTGTAAGATATCTTTTTGAATTGGAGTGCTACTTTTGTTGTTTGTTTGTGAATCTTCTCTGTTATTTCTTAGATATTTTCTTCGTTTGGTTGCCTTGATTAGAAGAACTCTATGTTGGCAGGCGTTAACTCGAACATGGTCGATTGTGACTTTAATTAATTCGAACAAAGTCGAATGTCACCTTAATTAATTAGAACGAGGTCGACTGTGAATTAAATTCGAGCGAGGTAGAATGTTACTCTTTATTTATTCGAACGACGTCGAATGTGGGTTAAATTCAAGAGAGGTCGAATGTTACTCTTTATTAATTCGAACGAGGTTGAATGTGAGTTAAATTCGAGCGAGGTCAAATGTTACTCTTTATTAATTTGAACAAGGTCGAATGTAAGTTGATTAGAGCGAGGTCGAATGTTACTCTTAATTAGTCCAAATGAGGTCGATTGCGAGTTAAATTCGAGCGGGGTGGAATGTTACTCTTTATTAATTCGAACGAGGTTGAATGCGAGTTGATTTGAGAGAGGTCAAATTTTACTCTTTATTAATTTAAACGAGGTCGAATGTGAGTTGATTCAAGCAAGATCGAATGTTACTCTTAATTAGTTCGAGTGAGGTCGAATGTGAGTTGATTCGTGCGAGGTCGAATGTTACTCTTTATTAATTCGAATGAGGTCGAATGTGAGTTGATTCAAGCGAGGTCGAATGTTACTCTTAATTAGTTTGACCGAGGTCGAATGTGAGTTGATTCGACTGAGGTAGAATGTGGTATCTTAATTGATGCATCGTTAATTTGGTGGAGACATAGGCGAACATCATGTATTTGTATGATTTTCTTACATATATATTGGAGAAGTTTACATATTTTTCGGGCTGGTATTCCAGTTTCAGTCTATCTAGTTCCTTCATTGGTCGACCTGGAGAAGTATTCGAGAGGTCGGGCGATGAACTGGTCAATTAGTGTCCTTACCTGCTCGTGCTTAACTCGAAATGTCCTCCTCGTCACCTCGTTAAAAACCTCCCTGAGAAAACCCAATTCGGACGAAACTCATGTGAGGAAAACAAAGTACGGCTCGGAGAATATTTTTCCTTAGAAGTTGAAGTACTTGAGGTGGTTGATGTTCCAATTGTTTGGTAGTAGTTTTCCTTCCATCGTTTCCAGTTGAAATGACCCTTTGTTTGATGTTGCTGTGATTTTGTATGAATCGTCCCAATTTGTTCCCAGTTTTCCTTCCCGTGGGTTCTCGCTTGCCTGTGTTTTGGCCTTGAGCACATAGTCCCCGACTTTGAGTGGTCTGACCTTGGCTTTTTTGTTGTAGTAGTGTTCTGCTTATTATTTTTGGGCAATCATCCTTATGTAAGCCATATCTCTCCATTCTTCGGCTTCATCGAGGTCCTGCCTTCTGTTTTCATCGTTTCTAGACCCGCTCTCGTGGGAGTATCTTAGAATTGGTTCTCCGACCTCGAATGGTATTACTACATCAATACCATAGACTAATGAGTAAGGCGTCTATCCTGTGCTTGTTTTTGGCATTGTGTGGTATGCCCAAAGCACTTCCAGCAGTAGTTCCGGCCATAGTCCCTTCGCGTTCTTGAGCTTTTTCTTCATGATATTCAGTATTGATTTGTTGGAGGATTCCGCTTGCCCATTGCCCACGGGATGATATGACGTGGTGAGTATTCTTTTGATATGCCATTTCTCGAAGAACTCGGCGATCTTTTTTCCGGTGAATTGAGGCCCGTTGTCACAATTGATTTCTTTTGGGAGGCCAAAACGACATACAATATTCTTCCATATAAAGGCGATCACTTCTTGCCCGCGTATCTGGGCGAATGCACATGCTTCCATCCACTTAGAAAAATAGTAATTTAAAACTAAAAGAAATCATACATTACCTCGCCCTGCTGGGAGGGGGCCGACGATATCCATCCCCCATTTGATGAAAGGCCAAGGTGAAGTTACTGGGTGGAGGTGCTCGCCCGCTTGGTGGATCGGGGGGGCATATTTTTGGCATTGTTCACATTTTTTCACAAAGTCGGCGGCTTCTTTTTTCATGGTGGGCCAGTAGTAGCCCGTTCGTATGAGGCATCTGACCAGAGCTTGATTACAGTAATGAGCTCCGTAGTGGTCTTCGTGGTCTTCTTCTAGAACATGTCATGTCTGGTTTGGGCCTGAGAATTTTGCTAGGGGGCCTCCATACTTTCTTTTGTACAGGTCGTTGTTATGACACTGTGCCTGGCCACCTGCATTCGAAGCTTTTTGGCTTCTTGTTTATTATCTGGGAGCACGCTGTCCTGCATGTATGTAACAATACAATTGTGCCAGTCCCAGGTTAGGTTTATAGCTCTTACCTCGACTTTATCGATCGATGAGTGGAGGAGAGTGACCATGTTTCCTTCTCCGGTTATGATTTTAGTGGTTGCTGCTAGTTTGGCAAGGCCGTCTGCTTCGATATTTTGCGCTCTAGCAATTTGGTCGAGCTGGAATTCATCGAATTCGGGTAATAGCTTGCAAATCTCGGCCTGGTATTTTTGTAGTCGTTGCTCTTTGATTTGGAAAGTCCCTGTGACTTGGTTGGCGACGAGCTGAGAGTCGCATTGTAGGATGACTCGCTTTGCTCTGTACTTGAGTGCTAACCTTAGTCCTGCCATCACGACCTCATACTCGGCCTCATTGTTAGTTATGTCTGGGCATCTTATGGACTGGCAAATTACTTCACCTATCGGGACCTCGAGCACGAGTCCCAGTCCAGACCCCGATGCATTAGAGGCACCATCGGTATACAAAACCCATAGGTCTTCTATTTGGGGGGAAGTATGGGTGGCTTCTCTTTCGACTTCGGGCATTATATTTGTGCTGAAGTCGGCGACGAAGTCGGCAAGTACTTCCGACTTTATCGCCGTTCGCAGTTGATAGGTTATATCATGCTCGCTTAACGCTATGGCCCATTTGACCAATCTGCCCGACATCTCGGGTTTATGCAAAACACTCCTCAGGGGGAAAGTCGTGACTACCGATATGGGGTGGCACTGGAAGTAGGGTCTAAGCTTTCGTGAAGCTACGACCAAAGCCAGAGCTAACTTTTGGAGGTGTGGATACCTCGTCTCGGCATCGACTAAAGTTTTACAAATGTAGTAGATGGGAGATCATGTACCTTTATTTTCTCGGACTAGAACTGCGCTCACCGCCACATCGGACACGGCCAGGTAAACGAGGAGGCATTCTCCAGGCTCCGCTTTAGATAGCAGTGGGGGTAAACATAAGTACGCTTTTAGCTCTTTCAGGGCATTGACACACTCAAGGCTCCATTGGAGGCCGTTATCTTTCTTGAGTGTGCCAAAACACTTGTGGCATCTATCGGAGGACCGTGAGATGAATCTCGACAGGGCGGTTATGCGACCAGTTAGTCTCTAAACCTATATCTTGCTGGTTAAGTTCTTCGTATTCCCTCTATAGCTTTGATTTGGTCGGGGTTGACCGCGATGCCTCGTTGTGATACCAAGAAGCCAAGATTTGACCAGAGTATGTCGAAGACCTCTTTCAGGTGGTCGATGTGATCTTCTCTCCTTTTTGATTTGTCAAGCATATCGTCGATGTAGACCTCCATGGTTTTGCCGAGTTGGTCCTTGAATATTTTTGTCACCAACCTCTGATACATTGCTCCTACGTTTTTGAGTCCGAAGGGCATCACCCTGTAACAATACGTCCCTTGGTGGGTGATGAAGGTGGTTTTTTCCTGGTCTTCCTCTTCCATGAGGATCTGGTTGTAGACCGAGTAAGCATCTAAGAATCTTAATAACTTGTGCCCGGATGTTGCGTCAATGAGTTGGTCGATGTGGGGCAGCAGGAATGAGTCTTTCGGACAAGCTTTGTTCAAATCTGTGAAGTTCACGCACATCCGCCATTTTCTGTTTTTCTTTTTCACCATGACTGTGTTGGCGACCCATTGGGGGTATTTTGACTCTCTGATGGAGAAGTTTTCAACCTCCTCACGGACTGCATCATTTATTGCAGAATTGGATTTTCGCCTAACTTGCCTTACTGGGGGGTAAATCGGGTCGACATTTAACTTGTGTGTTTCTATCTCTTTTGGGATACCTGGCATGTCTACATGGTAAAAGGCAAACAAGTCTACGTTGTTAGCTAAGAATTGATGGAATTTACATGGTTCCTAAAGTTTGTGGCCTATGTAGGCTCTCTTGCTATGGTACTTTTTGTCGAGTTGGACGGGGTTGAGATCTTCCACGGTTGATCTCGTGGCCTCTATGACTTTGGGATCTTTGATGACGCTCTCTCCTTTATCACAGCTAAACCTCGACCCTATTAATTGTTATGCCTCCTTGGCTTTGCTCTTCATTTGCTGGGTGTACGTGCAATCCTGGGCGATGCGATAGCATTTTTGGGAAGTGCGCTGCTCTCCTCGGATGCTGAATACTCCCCAAGGGGTGGGAAATTTGATGACTTGGTATAAGCTGGAAGGGATGGCCTTCATGATGTGTATCCAAGGCTGACCTATGATGTTGTTATATGTCGTGTTCTGATCCATGATGTGGAACGTGGTCTCCAGAGTGACATCGCCAGCCAGGACGGGTAGTGTGATTTCTCCAGATGTCCGTTCAACTGCATTATTAAAACCCGTTAGTGTGATGCAAAGTGACACTATCTTATCCTTGAGTTTCATTTGTGCAAGCACTCGAGGGTGGATAATACACATGCCGCTTCCGTCATCAACCATAATACGTTTTAAATCTGTATCTAAGATGCGTAAAGTAATAACAAGGGCGTCATAGTGAGGAAAAACCAAATAGTGGGTATCTGACTTATCAAAGATGATACTTTCTTCGAGTTCGTTATACCATTCATGAGTGATTTACCGTTTCATCTTGTAGGTGGTCATGAATTTTACGCTATTGATTGATGCGTCGTCGCCCCCTCCGATGATCATTTGGATAGTTCGAGCCGGAGAAGGCGGTTTTAGTGGACCTTGATGTTGTTCGTGATCTCGAGCAAAGTTAGCCCTTCCTCGGTCGCTTAATAGTTCTTTCAAGTGTCCTTGGTGAAGCATATTCACCGCCTCTTGCCTTAGGGTGATACAGTCCTCGATTTTGTGACCCTGTTTCTGGTGGAATTCGCAGAGGGTGTTTGACTTTCTGGTGTTCGGGTCGGACCTCAACTTCTGCGGCCACTTCATTTTTGTGCCGAGCTTCTCCAGGGCGCAGACTATTTCTGAATGAGAAACATAGAAATTGTGAGCGGATAATAAGGGGGCATACCTCTGTCGCTTCAGTGAGTCCCTGTTTGTGGCCTAGATGGGCTGTCGTTGTGACCGGGGGAGGGGTGGTATGATGGCAGCTCTGACATATGGTTGATGTGTTTCACGGTTGGGCCTCAGACCTGCGAGGTCTCTTCTGTTGTCGTGCCTCCCGTCCTTCCTGGATTCCATTTGTACTGAGGTCAACCGTTGAGTTGGCCCGTTGAGGTCGTCTTTGTCGGCTCGTACTTCGGCGGAGTAGGTGTTATGTATCTTATCCCAAGTGGACGGGGGATACTTTATGAGCAAGCTTAACAACTTTCTGGTCGCCCTTAAACCGCTTCTGTTTAGCCCATTCTGGAAAGCTGCTACTACCATTCCTTTTGATTCATTTGGTAAGGTCATACTCACATGGTTGAATCAAACAAGGAAATCTCTGAGCCCTTCACTGGGGGACTGTTTTTTGATACCCAATTTTGCCTTCACTTGAATATTTGCTAATTATTTCCTTAAATTATTTGCAATAACTCGATCATCTTAATTTATAGTTTTACACCCACACACATGTTTTAAAATATTTTTTATATCGTTAGATATAATTATATCTATATTTTAGTTATTTATGTAATTTTTACAATAATAGCCTATGTTCATACATAAGTACTCTTTTATTACATTATTTGTGTCAAAATAATATTTTATATTTTTATAATACTAAATTATTATTTTTAATCATTTTAGTGCATAAATAATAGTTTTTATTTCTTTATTAAGTATTTTTATAAATTATTTTTGGATAAGTTTCATGTATTTAAATGGAAACCCAATTTTAAGCTAATGTTCGGTCCAATTTTGGCCCAAATACTTAGCCCATTCACTTTCCTCTCCAGCAGCCCAATCCAAACGACCCCTTAATCTCAACCCAGACGGAACCCATTTCCAAAACCCGACCCAGCTCCCTTTAAATCTCAGTCGTTGATCAAAAGCGATCAACGACTCACAAACACCCCACTCCCTTTGCTTATATCCCCATAACCTAACCCTAATCCCTATTTCCTAAAGACATCCGCCTCTATTCTTTCCTCCCTTCTATAGAAACCCTAGCCGCCTCCCCCAATCTTCTCCAAATCCGAGCAAATCATGGATTCCTTATGTGATTTATTTACCCTTTACGTGTTACCTTGTTGTTACTTGCGAGACTATGGTGTTACTTAGTACGTGCCTAAACTTGGACAGTACCATCTCTCAGATTCGGATCCGTTCAACTTCAATCGCTAAGATCTGGACAATATCTTGTCCATATATACTGAAGAATGGTTGATTTCTCATACTAATAGAAGGATTTTCAAAAATTCAACCCTAATTAGGGTTTGAATTTCGATTTCTTTCCTTTACTGGTTGCTTTTTCGGTTGCATGTATATTTTTCCTTTCCTTGTTTATGTTTGATTGACTTCTTTCCTTATTTACTCGTCTGATTTAACTATTATATAAACCCCTTCCCTAAATCCCCTTGAAGAAACTTTAATCACTGTTATTCTCTCACTCCCACTCATTCTACTATTCTAAAATTAGAGACCTTGGTCGGCTAAAAGCCAAGGCCACTTGAATCCTACTATTCAACCTCTCTCTCAGTCTGAGCACTTCCCTGGGTTCATTTGAAGCCCTTGAGAACTCTGACGCACTGAGAAATTTGTGGTTTTTACTGTTCTCTCCGTGTTACTGATAAGCAAGTTGTTGGTTCTTAATCTCTACCTTATTAGCTCGTTAATTCTGCAAATTGGTGAGTAATAAGACTCTTGTGATTTATTCTTTTTTATTGGTATTCATGTCTTTCTGGCTTTTTTGAATCAGTATGTTGTTGCTTGCCTTTATTCATGTTCATATTTGATTTCATTATCCTATACCGCCTGTGTTTTATCTGAACTTACTTGGATTCTGAGTTTTGGTGCATACTTATTTCATATGTGTAACTTGAACGATTCCTTTAAGCTTGCTCTGTTATTTCCCTCTATTGTTTGAGTCCTTTCACATGCCTTGCCTTGATCCCTTGTACTGGAACTCTTAGGAGATCATCTCCTGCCCAGAATTTACTTGATTGAACTCTTTTTTGATGAGTGCTATATGTATGCTCTATTTTTTCCCTGCCTTGTGTTCACATAAACCTTATATCTAATTGTTGTCTCAATGTTCAGTCAATCCTGCACTCTTTAGCATTGCCTAAAGCTTCCGGTTGAATTTCAATATACCTAGCCTCTCCTGTCATGTATAGTCAACTGGCACAAGCCTTAGAGTGTGCATATTCTATTAACCTTAAGTTAATATGCTTTTCTACCATGATCTTTGGACTAAGAAATCTTTGTGATTAAGATTCTTACCGACTGTTATAAGCCATGCCTACTTGCTTGCTTACTTGCCATTCTCTAACTATAACTTCGTTAGACCTTCATGCCTTAATCTCCTAGTTTTGGGTCTCTTTTCGGCCCATTGGTGCTTTGCTATATTCTGAAAACTAGGCATGTATGTTTGCCATATTAATCTAAGTGATATACCTCCTCAATGCTTCTAATGCTGCACATGCTACTTTTTCACTTGTTTGAACTTATGTTGTCATTCGTTATGCTAAAACTATTCTATTAAGGCCGATCCCCTGCTTGAAATTGTCTTCAGCTATTTTGGACTATGTCTGTTTTTGAAATTTCTTTAGAAATAGCCTATTATCTTATAAGGACTAGTCATGTCCCCTATAACCAAATGCAACATGAATTTGTATATACTGTCAACATGCCACACAAATTTGCTTATGCTTTGTAGCCCTAAGAAAATAAGTATGTGGACTTTCTACTCTGTTCATTTTGTTCAACACATAGTCTATTTCTTGTGTGACCATGTCCTTCATTTGGGCTTGGTATTTGGTCATGTGATGTTGAGCTTGGTTGTTGGATCCAGACCTACTAGACTGATCTTATGAGTTGGGAATTCGAGTCCACTGGAGCTGTCGAAGGCCTAGAAAATACTGGGTTATCTATATTGGGCCTATCATTGGGCCTATAGTAGTCTGCTTATGTAATTATTCAAATTTAATTCTGGATCAGTAATAATCTTGTAATTGAACAGACTGGGTGATTAATAAAAGGGGTAGGGTATTTTAATTCTCGCACAAGAGGTAGAAAGCATGTCTATAGGACTTATGTTCTCTACTTGCTATTTTAACTCTCATGTGTTGCACACTAGTAGAAACCATGTCCATAGTAATCACACACTCACTCAACCTGTTTACTATCAAAGCATAAGCTTAAGTACTCTATTTGTTCCCCGTGTCTACTGCTATGTGTTATTGGACAGCATGATTATATGATCACTAATGCCTATCTAGAAATTATGTCTATAGGACCTTAATTGACTAATTAGCTATTGTTGTTGTTATCATACTGCCCGCATAGATAACATGCCTATAGGGATAAAGTATTATAAAAAATCAGGTTTGATTGTCAATTTCTAGAGATCCTGCCTATAGGATATTATCACTCGTGTAAATTTATTTATGAGATCAACTGGTCAATACTGGATTCTCAAACCTATTTCATTGTTTAGCGACGCCACTACTAGAAATCATGTCTATAGGACAATGTCACCTTTCTGAGGCGCACATTTATAAAATCAGCACTAATAGTTCTAAGCTTACAAATAGTTTATTGCCTCCTCGCCTAAGCCATTAAGAGTAATAACGTTGCATATACGATGTTGGAAATTCTTCAAATCCAAGAAGAGCACGGATCACATAGCAGATCTGAGGAAATTCTTCAATCGACTTCAAAGGTATAATCTGAAACTGAATCTTGCAAAGTGTACTTTCGGAGTCCCGGCCGGAAAATTGTTAGGATTCATCGTCAGTCACAGAGGGATTGAGTTGGACCCATCAAAAGTCAAAGCAATCCAAGACTTTCCACCTCCGAAGAATAAGAAAGATATGATGAGCTTTTTAGGGCATCTCAATTACATCAGTCGCTTCATAGCACAATCAACAGCGATATGTGAACCAATCTTCAAGATGTTGAGGAAAGAAGCTGCAACAAGTTGGACTGAAGAATGCCAGAAAGCCTTCGACAAAATCAAGGAGTATTTGTCCAAACCATCTGTTCTAGTCCCACCAGAACCAGGAAGGCCATTGTTCCTTTATTTGTCTATGCTGGATGGAGCCTTCGGTTGTGTTTTGGGACAACATAATGAAACTGGAAGAAATGATCAGGCAATATATTATTTGAGCAAGAAATGTACACCCTATGAAGCCTGGTACTCATTACTGGAACACACCTGTTGTGCTTTAACATGGATAGCTCAGAAGTTGAGACATTATTTCTATGCATACACTACATACCTCATATCAAGGATGGATCCACTGAAATATATCTTTCAGAATCCCATGCCTATGGGTAAGTTAGAAAAATGAAAAATATTGTAGAGTGAGTTCGACATCGTCTATGTAACTCAGAAGGCGGTCAAAGGGCAAGCACTAGCGGATCATTTGGCAGAAAATCCCGTAGACGAAAAATACAAACCATTAAAAACATATTTTCCTGATGAAGAGGTGTCGTTCGTGGCATAAAATATCACTGAAGCATATGATGGTTGGAGAATGTTCTTCGACGAAGAAGCAAACTTCAAAGGAGTAGGTATTGGAGCTGTCGTGGTATTAGAAATCGGCCAACATTATCCGGTGTCCACAAAATTTAGGTTCCTAGGGCTCAGATTGGCCATTGACATGAATGTTCAGGAGTTGTTGGTAATTGGAGATTCCGATCTGTTGGTGCATCAGATTTTAGGAGAATGGGCTATAAAGAACACCAAAATATTACCATATTTACACTGTGTACAAGAGTTGATCAAGGGGTTTACAAAGATAGAATTCAAATATGTTCTCAGGGTTCAGAATGAGTTTGCAGATGCATTAGCCACTTTGTCTTCCATGATACAACATCCAGACAAGAATTTCATCGATCCTATCCCAATAGGAATTCATAAGCAGCCAACTTATTGTGCTCATGTTGAAGAAGAGAGCGATGGAAACCCGTGGTTCTATGACATCAAGGAATATTTGGCAAAATGGAGAATATCCAAAGCACGCCACCCATACTCAGAAGCGCATACTTCGAAGATTAGCCAACCACTTCTTTCAAAGCGGAGGAATTCTGTATTGAAGGACTCTAGACCTGGGATTATTATGATGTGTCGACGCCAAGGAAGCATCTAGATTGCTCGAGGAAATACATACCGGAACCTGCAGACCATACATGAATGGGTTCACTTTGGCCCAAAAGATACTAAGAGCGGGGTATTTTTGGATGACTATGGAAGCAGACTGCATCAAGTATGTTTAGAAGTGCCACCAATGTCAGATACATGCTGATATGATATGGGTACCACCCAATGAACTCAGTGCAACAAGTTCACCTTGGCCATTCTCGTCTTGGGGTATGGATGTCATCGACCCGATCGAGCCCGCCACTTCGAATGGACATAGATTCATCCTAGTAGCCATAGACTACTTCACAAAATGGGTTGAAGTCGCATCTTACAATGCTGTAGCTAAAAAGGTTATAGTAGATTTTGTCCGGGACCGCATTGTTTGTCGGTTCGGAGTACCAGAGTCAATCATCACCGACAATGCCGCCAATCTCAACAGCGATATGATGAAGGCCATGTGTGAAACCTTCAAAATCAAGCATAAGAACTCTACAACATACATGCCACAAATGAATGGAGCCATAGAAGCTGCTAACAAGAATATCAAGAAGATATTGAGGAAAATGGTAGATAATTACAAACAATGGCACGAGAAGCTGCTATTCGCTCTGCTCGGATATCGTACTACAGTTCGCATATCAACTGAGGCAACTCCTTACCTATTGGTTTATGGCACTGAAGCAGTTATTCCTGCCGAAGTAGAAATCCCTTCTTTGAGAATTATACAAGAAGCCGAGCTCAGCGATACAGAATGGGTACAGAGCCGATACGAGCAATTAACTTTCATTGATGGTGAAAGAATGAATGCGGTGTGTCATGGTCAACTCTATCAGAACAGGATGGAAAGAGCCTTCAACAAAAAGGTCAGACCAAGGAAATTCACATCGGGGCAATTGGTGCTAAAGCGAATCTTTCCACATCAAGTGAATCTAACAGGAGGAGCACTCATATTTGCAGAAATGGACGGAGAAATTTGGCCAAAACCTATCAACTCAGACGCAGTCAAGAGATACTATGTTTAGGATCATTCGCATCGCCATTTGATGTAACTGGACTATGCTTGACCTGATTCCCATTTATGAGGGGATACGTAGGCAGCCCTATGGGTTCGGTCACATCTTAATAAAATCTTCATTTTCCCAAGATCAAAAACTGGGGCAAGATCGCAAGTTCAGCCAACTTCGTCATATGTGGAACAACCAAAAAGTATTATCAAGAGTATACATTTAAACTGGGGCAAAATTTTGAGGAGGACCCTCAAAATTCTAAGGCAAAGAGGTTGCAATTTCTCGAAATGTATCACAGTCATCGATTCATCAAAATTATTAGATCTCACATACTACAATACATTTCAAACAACTATATTTTTGCAAATAATTTGTCAAATGCATACATATTTTCAAAAACTTTGTTTATATGACAACCAGATGTTACCCAGGGCAACTCAAACAAGACTTCAAGACAAGAATGAAGACAAAGCAAGGGGTCAAGAGCACGAACCGATCTTCCCCCCGCAAAACTCACGATTTTTCTTTAAATGAAGGCACAGAAAAATAGTAATACTCACAAATACATACGCACATCAAATCACTACCTTCGTTACCAAACGCAAACATATCCAGCTAAGAAATACTTCACTCTCTCACCGTTGCTCTTCACTTCTCTTGCATAAGGCTAAGCACTGCTTTCACCTGCATGAGACTAAGCATTGTCTCCGTTCTCGCATGAGACTAAGCATTGTCTCCTCTTCTCACATGAGGCTAAGCATTGCCTCCCTTCTTACATAAGGCTAAGCATTGCTTTCCATGTATGAAACTAAGCATTGTCTCCCCTTCTTGCATGAGACTAAGCATTGTCTCCTCTTTTCGCATGAGGCTAAGCATTGCATCCCTTCTTGCATAAGGATAAGCACCGCCTTTCCCTGCATAAGACTAAGTATTGTCTCTTCTTCTTGCATTGGGCTAAGCATTGCCTCTCTAATTGCATAAGTCTAAGCACTGCCTTTCCTTACAAGAGGCTAAGCATTGTTTATTGTATAAGGCAAAGCATTGCCTCTGTAATTGCACAAGGCTAGACACTGCCTTTCTTGGCATGAGACTAAACACGGTCTCCCTGAACACTGCCCTCACCTCACACAAGACTAACCCTTGTCTTTTCCCGCACATGACTAAGTATCCTATCTTTGCATTTCATAAGTTGAAATATCGCCATTTTTGTCTGAAGGCGTCATAGTCCGAAGGCATCATCCTCAAAGCCGAGAGACACCATTCCATGGCCTTAGGATCTCTTAAGATTGAACATCGTTATTCAAAGGAGTCATAGTCAAGAGGCACCATCCTCGTGGCCCGAGGATACCATTTCATGGCATACAAATCTCTTGTCATATGCTTCATGGCCCAGGACGTCATGGTCTAAGGATATCATCCTCCTCGTCCAAAGACAATCTTCATGGTCCAAAGGGAATTTTCACCATGTTTAAATTTTTGCAATAACCCATATATATTCGCATGCATCGTGTTTTAAGTTTTTGCAGGTAACTCAGGAGTAACTATTCTGCAAACAGGAGCAATCTTCGCTCCGATTTTCGTTTTCAACATTCACATCCTCAGACCACTTCAAACGTAACTGACAGTGCCTACCTCTCTCTCTATGAC
>AWOL01S0043878.1:46771-58486 GCA_000715115.1 Nicotiana otophora | reverse complement strand
TATATATATATATATATATATATTAGTATAATTATTCAGTGCGAGCATAGTATTCAAATTCATAGCAGTAAGTTTTCTAGTATCATCTTCAAATATTTTTGAAAAGGCAGTGTAATAAATTACTTTATCCTTTTCTCCCATTTGAAAAGAGGTTTAGGAAGGAAAAATGGATCTAGTAATTTTGCCACTAGTGAATTTATAATCTCTCTCTAGCATGGAAATATAACCATCAACATATTTAGACATAAACCATGGAACAAAAGCAATCATTTTATTGTGACCACTAACATCGTTATAAAAATCATCTTGGAAGAAATTTATTAATTTCTCATCGAAATTGTCAAAAAAAATTATTTGTAAAAAGTTCCCATCTGGTTTTTTTAAATTCTTCAGACAAAAAAAAACTCTCTCTCTAGAATTTTTTCTCTCAAAGAGCCGCCTGCTACAGTGCTTACTACAATACCGTGAACAGTAGCATAACGTTACTGCTCATCGCGGAAAACTGGCGATTTAAGCTTCAATAGCAATGCTACAGAGACGTGAATAGTAACATCGACACTCTTCATCGCACAAATTTGGCATGAACAATTTCTAAGAAATCCTGAACAAATACGAGGCGATTTTCACCACTGCAGCTGCCATGGCCAATTTGGACGATGGCCAGCCATCTTTGTCGGCTGGTCAGCCTTCTCCCTCCATTGCCCCAACAAATACAACCACCAACAATAATTCCCAGCCGTTAGATTACTCGAAAATTCTCAAACCAGCAACTCTGAACACTGCTATACATGAACAAGCATATGCTGTCGAACCAATTCTATTGCGTCGATCCAATCTTCTTAATGGATAACCTATCGTTAAGTTTACTGAAGCGGAGGTCGAGCGAATGAATGTTATTGAAGGTTTGCAATATGCAGTAGTTTGAAAATTTTCATACGGATTGCCTGAGCTTAATGAACTACGTCGAATTGTTCCTATTCAATGTGGAATTAAAGGCAAGTGTAACATTGGATACCTTCGCGACAGGCATGTTTCAATAAGATTGACATTACGGCATGACTTCATTAATTTTACGTCAAAAGGTGTTTATTATGTCAAGGACAAGGCAGGATATGAATATTAACTGAGAACTTTGATTTATGATCACAAATTCAAGGTTGGAGAAGAAACATCGAAGGTAATGGCATGGATTTCTTTTCCAAACTTATTGCCAACTGTTTTTGTCAAAAAGTGTTTATTCTGACTGGCCTCAGCAGTTGGAAAACCACTTCACCTCGACATGGAAACAGTTAATAAAACTAGGCCAAGTTGTACGCGTGTGAAGGTGTTAGTTGATCTTTTAGCTAACCTACCTAAGAAGGTGCGTATGGATATTGAGAATGAATCAATGGGAGAAGTGAGAACTGAATGGGTGAATATTAAGTCTGATGTTTTGCCCAAGTATTGTAAGGAGTGCAAATTGCAGGGACATGATATGATGGAATGTTGGAGGCTTCATCCAGAATTAATGGAGAATAAATCTACTGAGCAACAGGCGTAATGAGGCTGGGAAGCAAGTTGAACAGGCTATTGTTTCAGCAAATTTGAATCAACAGGGAGCTTTAATGATTTTGTTGAGTTGAAAGGTTGTAGGTAATATGGCTGGTAAGGGTAAGGAACAATGGAAAGAGGTCAGGTATAATCGTGCTAAGAAGGTTATTAATCAGAATGTAGTACAAGCAACTACTGGAAAAAGAAATAGTTCCAGTCAATCAAGGTGAAAGGCAGCAGGTGCAAGTAGGAAACAAATTTGCACTGTTGGAAGTTGAGGAAATTGCGAATGATGCTGTTAATGTGGTGCAAACAAAGACTCAAGCCAGTGATAATACTAGTGTGGCTCAAAAGACTGTGCAAGATAAACATTTAGCAATAATTGATGAAGTGCATGAAGTTATTCAGCTTGATAAGGCTTCTCTTATTAATGGAGGAAATCAAGTAAATAAGGGTGTAACCTCTAGTCCAAACAGGAGAAGGAATGAAGAAGTTTGAAATATTGAATCAACGGTTGAATTGGTACAGAGAACATTTGCAAGTAATGTAGTAGGTACTAACACTTCATGTCAAGACATCCTATCCCAAGATACTAGAGTAGAAGGAGAATTGGCAAAAATTTCAGAAAAAACGAATGTTGCTGCTGCTGTGACAAGGAATGATGATTTTGAGAGCACTGAGAGAATTCAGTGGTCTGGAGGAAAGCTTTGGGCTAATAAAATTGAAGAAGATCCAGATGAAGGGGTAATTCCGGATGGAATACAAGGTGAGAGGGATTCTGATATTGAAATAGAAGAAGAACACAGTGTAAATGGAGATGCAATTACTACCAAGAACAATGAGTAGGAGAACTTAAACAATGATGATGGTGCACAAAATATTAATGAAAATACCAAGGAAAGACAAGTAGATGCAGGGGATCCTAATGTACCTACTGTTAATCCTAAAGATACTGATGTGAATATGGGTGATCCAGGTAGAACTGGGAAGACTATTTCAGTTCATGAGGATGCTAGGCAGAGTGCAGCTTCAGGGAAGAAACAGTTGGCTAATGTGCAAACAGAAGCTAGGATTATGAGTACTGCTCCATTGAAAAATACTCTGGTGAAGCAACAAAAGAAACCTGGGGATCAAGCTTTGATTTCTAAACAAAAGAAGTCCAATAACCAGGCAGCAGTAGTTGTTGTTGATCATGGTGCAGAGGAGCATATAGAAAGAACAGGCAATGATTTTGATGAAGAATCAATAGTCTAGAATTTTCGTAATGCTGCCAGACAAGGAGATCCTTCTCCAAGACACATGGAGAAGGATAAATCGGAAACTAAAGGAAGGAAGAAGATACCAAAGGACATCCCTAGTCTTCCATCAACTGGGGTTCAAACTAGAAGAACACTGACTAAATCCAACAATTAATAATAGATGCAATTATATGGAATGTAAGATCAGTGAAGATGATGCAAGCATTTGAGAGGATCATCACAATGCATAGGAGGCACCACTTTTAATTTATAGGAATTCTATAACCAATGCAACAAGCTAGAAAAATAGAAAGATACATAAGGAGGATTGGTTTGGCTACAGCAGTGGTGAATGTTTCCAATAAAATCTGGGCTCGATGAAGTCTATGAGGTTACAATTGTGTATAATATGGTACATCAGTTAAAATTGAGGTTATTTCACATAGAAACACATGTGGAACTCATCCCCATATTAGTATATGAAAAATATGATGCGATTGAAATAATAGAACTGTGGGACTCTTTGTATGCTATGTCTCGAGATATGGTTGTTCCATGGTTTGTGGGGGCGATTTTAATGTCATATGGGATGAAGAAGAAAAGTTTGGAGGCCTACTAGTTTCATTAAATGAAGTCGATGATTTTAGGCATTGCATCAATACGTGTAACTTAACAGATCTTGGCTTTAAAGGAAACATCTTTACATGGTGGAATGCCAGGGCAGAAGAGGATTGTATTTTCAAGAGGCTCGATCGATGTCTTGCTAATATGGAATTGCAACAGATGTTCCCATGATTGGAAGTCACTCACTTATCTAAGATAGGTTTAGATCATTGTTCTATGCTTTTGAAGTGTGATATTGATGATGCTCCAATTAAGAAACCTTTTAGGTTTCTCAACTTCTAGGTAAAACATGGGACTTCTAAGCCTGTGTTGAAATCTAATTAGCATGCAGACTTCATGGCAGATCCATTCATTTTATTCAACCATAAATTAAAGAAACTAAAGAAAGCATTGTCTATTTGAAGTAAAGCAACCTATGGGGATATATTTCAAAGGATTGCAAGCTTGGAAGAGGTTGTTCTGATTCATTAAAGGCAATTTGAAGCAAGGCCAACTCTACAGAATAGGGAAAGGTTGCAATTGGTGTAGGCGCAACTCATTAGATATCTTGCAATTGAGGAAGAATTTTGGAAGCAAAAATCTGAGATGGCATGGTTCAAAGAGGGTGATAGGAACACTAAGTTATTTCATGCTCAAGTGAATGGTCGAAGAAAACGATTGCGGCTTAGGAGGATACAAAACAACATGGGCAACTAGATAGATGAGGAAGATCAAATACCAGAAGCAGTTGTCAACTTTTTTAAGGATCAATTCTGTGAAATTGAGGTTCCTACTGAATTTTGCATCATTGACCATGTGCCTTGGTTGATAGATGGAGAGCAGAATGCAAAGTTAATCAGTATGCCTACAAGAGAAGAAATTAAACATGTTTTACGCCTTAATGGGGAATCTGCAGGTGGTCCAGATAGTTTTATAGGTGCATTTTACCATTCATGCTGGGACATCATTGGAGAGGATATCTTTCGTATGGTTACTACATTCTTCTATGGCAGGCAGCTTCCAAAATATGTTACACATACCAATCTGGTACTCTTACCAAAGAAAAAGGATATAGTAAGCTTTTCTGATATGAGGCGTATAAGTTTAAGTAACTTCGCCAACAAGATATTCTCAAGAGTGATTCACGACAGGTTGGTGGAGTTACTTCCTAACTTGATCTTTGAAGAATAAGCAGGGTTTATGAAAGGGAGAAGTATTGTCAAAAATGTGTTATTAACTCAAGAAACAATCACAGATATCAGGCTAAGTACAAGAGCTGGACAAAATGTAGTGATTAAGCTTGACATGATGAAAGCATATGATACACTATCATGGTTATTCTTGACTAAAATGTTGAGGAAACTGGGATTTTGTGAAAGATTCATTGGATTGATTTATGATATTGTGGGTAATAACTGGTATTATGTACTCTTAAATGGACTACCTCATGGATGTTTCAAGTCTTCAAGGGGGGTAGAACAAAGAGATCCTCTCTCGCCCACACTGTTTATTTTAGCTGCAGAGGCACTGCCGAGGGGTTTGAATGCCTTGCATTTGAATCTATATTTTCGTGGATTTGGTCTGCCAAAGTGGAGTCCAAAAATTAATCATTTAGCATAATCATACGACACAGTCATTTTCTCTTCTCCTGATGCTACATCCCTACAGTTGGTGATGGAGGTCCTGTGTGCATATGAAGTTGCATCTGGGCAGAAGGTAAACAAAGGCAAATCAGCTGTGTATATGCACCATTCTACTAATTTGGAAGTGGTTTGGAAGGTCGAGAGGATCACTGGCATTATGAGTCAAGAATTCCCTTTTACATACCTTGGATGTCCAATAGTTTATTGAAGAAAAAAAATGGATTATTATTAAGGACTAATCACTAAGGTTCTTGATAAGTTAAAGTCATGGAAAGGCAACTACTCTCGATAGGTGGCAGTGCAGTTTTGATCGCGCATGTACTTCAGAGTATGCCAATACACCTATTATCTGTTGTGAGCCCCCCAAGTTATGTAATAAACAAACTTCATAAGTTATTTGCTCAATTCTTTTGGATTAGCTCTATTGGAGGCAACAGTAGGCATTGGTCATCATGGAACACTCTTTGTATGCCATGTGAGAAAGGTGGAATAGGCTTTAGATCGTTGCATGGTGTAACTAAAGCACTTTTCTGCAAGTTGTGGTGGAATTTTCGAACAAAACCAAGACTTTGGAGTTCATTTATGAGCCAGAAGTATTGCAAAAAACTCATTGCAATAATTGTTCCATGGAGGAAAGAATCACATGTTTAGAGGAAGATGTTAGAATGTAGATACATCATAGAGCACTAGAGTAAGTGGCATCCAAAAATGGGATCCTCCCTCTTTTGGTTTGATAATTGGACAGGATTGGGTGCTTTGTACTTTCTTGTTCCATCTGAGTTTGGGATAGATTTATCTGGTCATAATGTCTATGATGTTCTAGAAGACGATGATTGGAATATAAATAGGCTGATGGAGATTTTACCTGAAGAGTATGCACTTCATATTGTGGAGAAAATTAGACCTCTAGTTCTGGAGGATGTCATTGATGTACCTTATTGGATGCTAGAAGCTCGTGGCCATTTTTCTGTCAAATCAGCTTGGGAGTATGTTCGAAGGAGGGATGAACCTAGAGTAGCTTACAAAATAATTTGGGTAAAAGGATTGCCATTTAAAATAGCATTCTTTATGTGGAAGGTGTGGAAAGCTAAGCTACCTCTTGATGATTGTTTGCGAAGGCTGGGATATTTCATGCCATCAAAGTGCTGGTGCTGTGCACAACCTAAAGAAGAATCACGGGTACATCTGTTCTTCACATCTACTGCTGCTACTACAGTGTGGAAATATTTTCTATCGAGGGCTGGTATAGCTTTAAGGGGACTGTCCATGCATCAAGCTATTACCAAGTGTTGGACTTCGCAAGTAATCCCTCAACTTAAACCAATCATGCAAGCTTTGCCTTCTTGCATTGTATGGGAATTGTGGAAGAGAAGGAATAGTTTAAAATATGGAGATTCAGTATCAGTAAGCAGTGTGATATATTAGGTTTCCACTGCTTTGCAATGCCTTGTTCAAACTAGAAAACCTGGTTTAAAGGTTCCTCACAAGTGGCATGACCTCTTATCTATGATGGAAAACTACACTCCAAGGATGAAGTATCAAAAAGTGATTTGGGAACAACAAATGGAGGGCTGGCTTAAGGTAAATATTGATGGTGCATCGAAAAGAAATCCTGGGAGAAGTGCAATTGGGTTCTGTGTGAGAGATGAAGAAGGGGAGATCATATATGCAGTGGGTAGGGAGATAGCTGAAGGCACAAATACAGAAGTAGAAACAATAGCAATTGTGGAGTCACTGAAGTACTGTAGGTGGCAGAACTATACTTATATATGGCTGGAGACAGACTCATTATTATTGAAGAACATAATTGAAGGTGTATGGAAGCCACCATGGTGCATAGCTGATCAAGTTGAGGAAATTTCATGCCAGCTCTGTCTTGCCTGCAACCTGGCGACGCACAATCATCCCTACGCGATTAATCAGGCGACGCGAGGTCCTTCTCGATAAGAACCTGGCGATGCACAGACTTTGGCAATATCATTGTGCTTCAAAAATGCTGGGCAACATATATTTTATGGTTGCTTTGGCTATATATTTGGAACACTTTGGACACAAAATGGACTAAAATCGGGATGCGACAAGATAGTAGGACATTTCAAGAAGGAATTCATGCATAGAAATCAAGCCATAATCAAATGAGTTCATGCTAATATGCTGGCAAAAACAATGTATTTGCAATTTGTTTGGGCAGTGCAATTTTCTTCAAACTTATGAGAGACCTTAAAGGACATTTAGGCATGATCAAATAGAACGGTACATTGAGGATCATTGATAATCTAGTGAAACATTAAGGATTATGGAATATTATCAGTTTTGAGCAAATGCAACATGGTTACAAGTGCAATCGAGTTGGCTATGCGTGCAACAAATGGAGCTGGACAGTGGCTACTTATGTGCGAGTCTATTTTTACAAGAGGCGGAATTCTCAACTGGACTATAAATGTAATGGACATTAGGGGCTAGTTTTAAGTTATATAAGCTACATTAGATCTCATGTGCTATCATTGTTGAGCAGTCTACTCAACTTTGATAATAGGCTCTATGTAGTTTGCAAGTTCTATATCTTTCATTTCTTAGTATTTCATGACAATTTGTTTTTATATATATATATATATATATATATATATATATATATAAATAGCCCTAGGCTCTACCTAGTAGATTTGTTTTTAAAAAAAAATAATTCTTCAGAATTATTTTTCTTGCCGACGAACCCGGACTAAAATCTAAATGGTTTCTATCCATTTAAACCATTGGAAAATCCATTTCGAATTCAGTCGGATCATGAATAGCAAAAAGCAATATTATCTGTGCTAATTTTTATGACATCTATTCTATTATTTTCTCTAATTTGTGATGTAAATGCTCTTAATGAAAAATCTACAGTATAATCAACAGTTGAAATATTAGAGGAATTTGATCTAGTTAATCTAGATGAATAACTAATATTATCAGTTTGTTCGAGTTCATTAAATCTGATCTTAACAGTTCCATCCGATGTTTGTTCAACTTATGTGACTTCATTGTTAATGTAATTTCGAGGACCTATTACTTCCCCAATGACCCATTCTTTGGAAAAATTTATTTCATCCCATTTAATAAGTCTTCTCGTAGTAATTTTAGATATACCAAAATTATTTTCGATAAGAATAGTTTCATTTTTGAAATCCATAATTTTTCACATAGGATTTAAAGTATATAAAGGCTTATAATAAATCCTGTAACAAATACATATAACTTCTGTTCCCGGCATATAATCATAATTATGAAGCTTAATACTTAATATTAAAGAATTTAAATAGTTTTCATCACTCAGAGAAATCTGCAAGTTAGGATAAGCATTAAAATACCCGGGGCCATACTGGTTTGTACTGTCCCTATAAGGGATTTTTTCACTTTTGGTTTCTGCCATCTCTGAGAGCTGCTACGAAACTTTCAGGTAAGCCTCTTAACATAAGTGACTTGAAGGCAACTTGTATTAAAACCAATATGCAAAAATCTATGCGTTTCCCTATAAGGGGCTAAATCATTTTCAGATAATAATCTGAAAGTAGGATGATCACTATCTACTATGATAGTCTCTTCGGTAGTTTTAACTACTTGTTTTAAACCTAATTTCTCAAAGTTATCTAATTGGTATATAACCTTAAGTTGGATTCTAGGAATCGTCCATTTTTTTTGAAGATCTAATTGTTGAGGCATATCATACTCTTATTTCCTACTATTTTTAACTATAGTCTGTTTCCTAATGATATTTACTTAAGAGAATGTGTTGAACTTTGCACATATTTCTACTCTTTCACATGTCTCGGATACCATTAATTTACAGTACATGACCATCTAGACCTTGAAGGTCTTTGAGTTATAAAATCAAAACTAATTTCTTTATTATCAAAGGTTCCTGTAAAACCTTGGGCATCCCATCTAGTAAAAGGAATTATATGATAAAAGAATAAAACTCCTAATATAATATCATAGGATATATCCTTTACCAAAACAAATATTTCAGGTATACAAATCTTATCTTGGCAAATAAAAGCGTTTGGCAATTTATAAGAAATACTCATCCTATCACCACTAGGAAGAGATTATTAATCTCATTTTTCAAATCTTGAATCGTAGTTGGCCTATTAATTGCCTCAGAGTTTTCTCTTAAAATCCTTTTAACATCAAACATCGTATATGGTCCCTTTTGAGAAGGAATTCTTTAAATCTCTGGACTTGTAGGAATTTTATCCTGTAGTTCCATTGTAGCGATCCTATAAATTAATGGTATCAGAGCCATGTGAAAGTGTAGAAATAGGTGCTAAGTTCAACATAATTTTCTCTAATGAATATTATTAGGAAGCAAACTACTGTTAAAAACAGTAGGAAAGAAGAGTATGATATGCCTCAACAATTAGATCTTCTTAATAAATGGGCGATTCCTAGAATCTAACCTAAGGTCATATACCAATTAGGTACCATTGAGAAATTAAGTTTAAAACAAGTAGTTAAAACTACTGAAGAGACTATCACAGTAGATAGTGATCATGCTACTTTCAAATTATTATCTGAAAATGATTTAGCCCCTTATAGGGAAACTCATAGATTTTTGCATATTGTTTTAATACAAGTTGCCTTAAGGCTACTTACATTAAGAGGCTTACCTGAAAGCTTCATAGCAGCTCTCAGAGATGGCAGAAACCAAAGCTGGGAAAAATCCCTTATATGGATAGTACAAACCAGTTTGTCCTATGGCTCGGTATATTTTAATGCATATCCGAACTAGAAGATTTCTTTGAGTGATGAAAAATCTTTAAATACTTTAATATTAAGTATTAAGCTTCATGGTTATGATTATATACCAGGAACAGAAGTTATATGTGTCTGTTACAAAATTTATAATATTATATACCAGGGCCTTAGCTCAGATTCTGACCGCGTGTACTAGTCTTGCTCAGGTGGTCTCTGTTCCGGCCACAACAGCCACTTCTTAGGCCAGGGGAGGCACTAAGACTCCCGCCGCCCGCACACTATAGCAGGTGGTACAGGGATTCCAGACATCGATGGCACCACCAGCCCAGCCTGTTACTGCTTCTCAAGATTATATGGTTCCTGCTATGCCTGAGGATGGGCAGCGTAGGTTGGCGAGGTTTGGGAGGCTCCAGCCTCCATCTTTCAGTGGTGCAGAGAGAGAGGATGCATAGGGTTTCATGGACAAGTGTCAGAGGATACTCCGTACGGCATGTATTCTGGAGACTAGTGGGGTCTCGTTCACTACTTTTCAGTTCTCTGGGGCTGCCTTCAGTTTGTGGGAGGCTTATGAGAGGCGTAGACTGGTCCACACTGCACCCCTTACCTGGCAGGAGTTCTCCGTTCTCTTTCTGGAGAAGTTCGTGCCTCAGTCCTACAGAGAGGACCGGCACAGACAGTTTGAGCAGCTTCGTCAGGGTGATATGTCTGTGACGTTGTATGAGATGAGATTTTCATAGTTGACCCCTCATGTTATCTGGTTGGTTCCCACAGATGGGGAGAGGATCAGGAGGTTCATAGATGGCCTCACTTTTCAGCTGCGATTTCTTATGACTAGACAGAAGGTGTCTGGTGCTACTTTTGATGAGGTTGTCGATATTGCCCATCACATTGAGATGGTTCGCAGCCAGGAGCAGGTCGAGAGGGAGGCCAAGAGGCCTCGTGGCCAGGGTGGCTTCAGCGGTGTTCCTTCTAGGGGCAGTTCCACCACGGTAGGGGTCGTCCTTTCAGACATGCTCAGACGGCTCGCCCAGTTCACTGTGGTGCATCATCTGGCCATGATTCACACAGCTATCAGCAGGGTCAATCTTCATTCAGTGCACTACCAGTGCAGAGTATCACCCTACCTCGTCAGCTCAGGTGTCTATGGGTAGTTCTTCGGGGCATCATGAGCAGCAGTTTTGTCAGAGGAGGGGTTGTTTCGAGTGTAGAGATTTTGGATACATTAAGAGAGATTGCCCTAGGTTGTTGAGTAGGGCTCCATAGCAGAGTACTTGGCCGATGATACCAGCACCAGCAGCCTCACCACCCGTCGAGCCAGCTTGAGGTGGGTCTCAGTCAGCTAGGGGTCGCTCTAAAAGGGGAGAACGATCAGGGGGTGGCCAGGCCCGTTTCTATGCTCTTCCTGCCATACCAGATGCCATTGCTTCAGATGTTGTGATTACAGGTATTGTCTCAGTTTTCCATAGAGATGCCTCTGTATTATGTGACCCTGGTTCCTCTTATTCATATGAGTCTTCTTATTTCGCTTATTATCTGGGCATTACTGTCATTGTGGACCGTGTATATCGGTCATGTGTGGTGACTATTGGGAGGATGGAGACTAGAGTAGATCTCTAGTTGCTTAGTATGGTCAATTTAGATGTTATCTTGGGTATGGTAAGTTATCAGATGTTTTGTTATATGTCTTTGAGCCAAGTGGGAGAGTCTGCTATCTATGATTTGATTGTACGATTTTGTATGTATTAGTTTTTGGGTTGAGGCATACTTTTTGGTTGGTTATGACTTGCAGAGGTTGATATCGAGGATGACTTGAGTAGGAAAATTTCTTGAATGCGGGTTATATTGCACTTTATGATAAATTGTTATTTGAAGGATGTAGTGCGCACGGAGTGTTAATTTGATCGGTGGTGTTAAGGCAGCGTTACCCCTTCGAGCGTTGTTGTGCTAATCAGGCACGTGTCTTT
>AWOL01S0043878.1:0-46692 GCA_000715115.1 Nicotiana otophora | reverse complement strand
AGTCAGCTAGGGGTCGCCCTAAAAGGGGAGAACGATCAGGGGGTGGCCAGGCCCGTTTCTATGCTCTTCCTGCCATACCAGATGCCATTGCTTCAGATGTTGTGATTACAGGTATTGTCTCAGTTTTCCATAGAGATGCCTCTGTATTATGTGACCCTGGTTCCTCTTATTCATATGAGTCTTCTTATTTCGCTTATTATCTGGGCATTACTGTCATTGTGGACCGTGTATATCGGTCATGTGTGGTGACTATTGGGAGGATGGAGACTAGAGTAGATCTCTAGTTGCTTAGTATGGTCAATTTAGATGTTATCTTGGGTATGGTAAGTTATCAGATGTTTTGTTATATGTCTTTGAGCCAAGTGGGAGAGTCTGCTATCTATGATTTGATTGTACGATTTTGTATGTATTAGTTTTTGGGTTGAGGCATACTTTTTGGTTGGTTATGACTTGCAGAGGTTGATATCGAGGATGACTTGAGTAGGAAAATTTCTTGAATGCGGGTTATATTGCACTTTATGATAAATTGTTATTTGAAGGATGTAGTGCGCACGGAGTGTTAATTTGATCGGTGGTGTTAAGGCAGCGTTACCCCTTCGAGCGTTGTTGTGCTAATCAGGCACGTGTCTTTCAGCCCGTTTAGGCGGTGCAATTTAGAATATGAGATTATATTTAATGGTGCGGGATTTGCAGTAATCCTGCTTGATTATGGATTCAATATTTTAGTATAAGAAAGGTAAGAAGAATAATTTTAAAATTCACATAAGGTACTTTCAGAGTAAGCATTACAGTTACGGTATTTATGGAGGTACTTAAGAAGAGTACAATGGCTTACGGGTCTTATAGTGGTGTGGTGTTATGTTAGGGTGTCTTGTAGTGAGCTTTGGGTAAGGATCGTGGAGTTTTGCAAGGAGAAGTATCAAATTGAGGTCAGTTCATTCTTGAAGGCAAGTGCACGAATTCTGGACAGAATGGTCAGTGTTGTCTATTTAGATGAATGTTATAGTTGCTCGGTAATCTCTGAAAGGGGTGCGCAGTTGAACGGGGCATTGTGTTTTGATTTACGGATGTTCATTGGTATTGCGGTACTCTTCTGGTTGATCGACTGCTGATATTCAATTTTGCTATATGGCACGGAAGAATTGTAGGAGTATTCCTCGTGGGATGATCGTGTATGAGAGATGTGTTAGACATTCTGGCGGTGGAGTTGGGATCAGATATGGGATTCGTGTGTTATATGGATTTGGAGTCTGGGAGTTCTCAAGAGCAGGTTGTTTCCATGGTTGTGGACTGTGAAGTCATGGCAGAAGGTAGCTAGATGATAGTATGTGTTATGATTCAGTCATTATGGGCTTTCGAAGGGTTATTTATCCATGTGTGGGTGCCCGGAGTTAATTTTGGGGGTCCAATTAGGATGTGTATTCTACACCGAGTCGGATTGGTTGGCTCCATACTGCTATTGTTGAGGGATGTGCCATTCGGTTGTTGTTGAGCTTATTCGTATTTTGATATGTTCGGTGAGTTACTCTTCTATGCTACGAGGGGTTGTGATTCGTTGGTTGTATGCACCCATGGTGCAGTTCTATTGGGGCCTTATAGAGGAAATTGTGCGAGCTGGGTATTTGGGTGATGCATGCGTGGTTAAGCATTGGTTATGTTCTGTCGGGTTTGTATGACATTGTGTCATTTGCTTCCCCTTGGTTATGGTAATGCACTTCGAGTACTTGATGCCGGATTGCGCGTGGTTATTGATATTGAGAATGGTGGCCAAGGTATCTCATATGGGTCAGTGTTTGGATGGGGTCGCGCATTGCGGCAGAGTTATGTTAAGATATGATCTTTGTGTTAGATTCGTGTGTTATGGTTCTATGGTGTGTGATGGGTTCTTAGCATTGCGTTGGGGTGGTACCCGTCGAGCTTACGGGACGATTCTCTTGTTTGAGTTATTTTCGTGATTGAGTACATTTGGAATATTGCTTATTGCTGCACGGATTGCACGAGTTATGGCTTTAGATAGTATTGGTATGGCATGTCATTAAAGTAGCTGGTATTTGATAACATAAAGTCGTCGGATCTAGGATGGGTGCTATCGGATTTGATTGTCGCATATTTGGAAGGATAACATCGAAAGTCGGCTTAGGAATTTGCTATGTTTCTTGTCGAAGGAGAGGGAGCTCCACGACTGGTAGATCTGATTAATTGTTTAGGACTCTCTACGTGTTTCTTTCATCATAGGTGGTGTACGAAGGTTTTAGAATGGAGTCTTGTTTGATATGAGGTTTATTACCAGCATGGGGTTATTTCGAGCGGCTACGGTGATTAGAAATCATTGTTTCGAGCATTTTAGCTATGTGGTATTTGAGTTTTGATTATTCGAGTTGTGGTTACGGCCTTTGGTACAGGTTGTTCAGATTTAAACAATGTGTAGGTTGTGGGATTCTGACCTTATAAGAAATTTCGAATGTTGGAAATTGGATTCTAAGGCTTGTGGGCTAGGTAGAATTAAGCAATTTCAGTTATGTTGTGTTATCAGACCTATATAGGATAGGATAGTGTGGGATCACCCCCGGGTACATGCGTGGTAAGATGGAATAGTTATTTGGTGGCTTGGAAACAACTCTTGGCACGTTCGAGGACGAACGTCTGTTTAACTGGGGGAGGATATAACGACCCGGCCGCTCATTTTGAGCGTATTGGCCCTCATCCCCTATTTACTGCATTCCCCATATCTGTTTCTGCTTATGTGACTTTCCGGGAGGTCTTTTTTTGGTTTCGGAGTGTTTTGGGACACCTAGTCCCTAAAACGGAAGCTTAAGTCTTAGGATTTTTTGACCGTAGTCGGAATGGTGTGAAGACGACTCTGGAATAGAGTTTTGTCGGCTCTGTTAGCTCCGTCAGGTAATTTTGGACTTATGAGCGTGTCCGGACTGTGAATTTGAGGTCTGTAGCTGATTTAGACTTGAAATGGCGAAAGTCGAATTTTTGGGAAGTTTGACCGCGGGGCTGACTTTTTGATATCAGGGCCAGATTCCTATTCTGGAAGTTGGAGTAGGTCCATAATGTTGAATATTACTTGTGTGCAAAATAAGAGGTCAATCGGGCGTGGTTTGGTATGATTTGGCATCGTTTGTAGAATTCGGAAGTTTATAAGTTCTTTAGGCTTGAATCCGGTTGTAATTGGTGTTTTGATGTTGTTTTGAGGGATTCGAAAATTCGACTAAGTTCGTATCGGGTTATAGGACTTGTTGGTATAATTGGTTGAGGTCCCAGAGGCCTCGGGTGATTTCGGGTGGTTAACGGCTTGATGAGAGTTGAACAATTGCAGTTGAAACTGCTGCTACTGGTGTAACCCCACCTGCAGAGTGGGAACCGCAAGTGCGAGCCCGCAGAAGCGAAGGAGGATCCGCAGATGCGGCTAAGGAGGATCTGGGAAGAGGATGCAGGTGCGAGTTTGGACCGCAGGTGCGATGTAGTTGCCGCACCCGCAAAGAGCACAAATGCGGTCACTTGATTGCAGAAGCGTAGGCTGTGTTTAGGGATTTTTCCGCAGAAGCGGGGCTTTGCCCGCAGATGCGGAAATGGAGCCGTAGGTGGGCAGAACCTATAAATAGAACACTTCGATATTGTTCACAATTTTCATCATTTTTGACCTCGAATTTTGCGTATTTTGAGAGAGCTTTCGGAGTAATCACTGAGATAAGTTCCTTGTGCCTATTTATGTTCAATAATGGTGTATCCCCACTGATCTTTACACCTAGTTGGCGAGTGTTTGAGGTGAGATTTGGGAGATTAGGGCTTGGGAATTTGAGAGTGAATTTTGGGGTTTTGGAGGGGCAATTGAGGTCGGATTTTGATAAATTTGGTATGGTTAGACTCGTGAGTGAATTGTCTTTCGGGTTTTGTGACTTTCGTCGGATTTCGAAACATTGGCCCGTGGGGGCCGGGTTGAGCCGATTTCGGATTTTGGGCTATATTTTAGTAGTTTTCTTGTGAAATTGTCCTTTTAGCCAATATTAATTATCTCGTACTGTTTGTGGATAGATTAGGGGCATTTGGAGGCCGATCTGAGAGGAAAAGGTATTTTAGAGTAGGAGTTTTGCGCGATTGAGGTAAGTAACAGTTTTAAATTTGGTCCTGAGGGTATGAAACCCCGGATTATTATATTATGTGAGTATTTTGGAGGTGACGCACATGCTAGGTGATGGACGTGTGGGCGTGCACCGTGGGAATTAGGACCTGGTCCATTCCGTGAAACTGGAAAGTTGAATAAGCTTGTTGTTAGCTATGTGCCCTTTCTGTGCTATAGAAATTTGACAGTGAATCATGTTAGAAATCATGCTTGGGCTATGTGTTGGTTCTGTAAAGACCCCCAGCAGTCGTGATACTTGTTGAACCTTCCTATTTATTATTATTTGTACTCAATCACAGTTTACTTGTTTATTTTATCTCGGTCTCTACTGTTCATTATTGATGCATCATATCATTGTTGTTTGGGCTGATTTCATGATTATTGAGAGCCCGAGAGACTGGAGAGATTTATAACGGAGTGAGGCCGAGGGACTTATTGTGAGATATTATATTATAGCACATGAGTTGTTCATGCAGCACGTGAGTTGTCCGTGCGGATCCAGATATTATACTATAGCACGTGAGTTGTCCGTGCAACACCTGAGTTGTCCGTAGAGCGCGTTAGTTGTCCGTGCTGATTTTAGCGTTTGGGTTATAGGAACCCCTCCGGAGTCTGTACACCCCCAGTGAGCGTAGGTACCTATTGAGAGTGTGCACTGAGGGCTAAGAGCTGAGAGTATGAGCTATTGAGATGAGTTGAGTGACTGCTGCCTTGAGAGGTTGTACTTGTTTTTATTTATTATTGCACTTATTTGTTATCTGTTGTTGTGAAATTTCTGGAAGATTCATATATGTTTTACTTGAGCTCGAATTGATTTGACTTATACCACTGGATTTGAAAGCATGTCCACTCTTTACTGAAAACTTTTGCAATGATCTATATTTTTTATAGCTCGTCACTGCTTCTCAGTTCCTTATTTAATTCTACTACTTGCTGAGTTGATTGTACTCATGCTACACCTTGCACTTCATGTGCAGATCCAGGTGCGTACGGTTCTGGCGATCGCTGAGAACTGATTATCGGAGACTTACTAGGTAGCTGTCGGCGTCCGCAGTCCTTGTCTCTCCTTTCTTATTATCTTTTCTCTTTTGTATTGGCATTTGGCACATACTGTAGTAGACTCTACTTCTAGATTGGTTGCTAGATGGTCATGACTTAGTGACACCCCGATATCGGGCTATCATTTCTGCACTTGTGTTTTGGGGTTTTACCCCGTTATTATGTAAACCTTCAGTTAGTTTAATTGCTTTAGCTCACTTTTGTTATATATTAAAAGCATATTGAGAATGTCGGCTTGCCTAATTCCACGATTGGCGCCATCACGACTGGTTAGGTATTCGTGTCGTGACAAGTACGGTGCAATCTTTCTCCAGAATATCATACAGATTTTCCCCTACTTCAATCTACCATTACGTGTTTTATCATAAAAGACATGTGTTAGAGGGATTGTCAAGATAGTCGGTTCATTTATGTTAAGGCTATCCCTTCTTTCCTTTTGTCATGATCCATACGGTACAAATAAAACGAGTAAACGCACAATTTTCATAAATGACTCTATTCATAGAAGTACTTAGGGTGTCTATATTCTTGATTCCCCATGTTAATTATTATTATATCTTCTGTTCATGGGTCTCCGAAAAATACGTAGTTGACAAAGATTATCCTAAAGACATATTGATTTTATGACATTTCGAGAAATCTTATTAACGTATTTCTTGTGCATTTCATTCATTTATACATGTACATTGACCCATGACCAGATAGAATTATATACATGTATATTATTTGTATATGGGATATGAGAAAAGGTTACGGCGTTATATACGCACCACAACCTGATCAGCTGGTATACGTTGATGATTTGCCCACAGTGGCCGAGATGATATGATGGGATGCCCTGAGAGGCTTGATGATGTTATGAACACATATACCTATGTACAGTATGACATTTATATGCATATGCATGACATTATAAATATGAAATGATTTATAGAGCTATTCAGACTTACATGTCGAGTCGTTTACTCCATGTTTCTCTCGTGTCTATTATTTACTGATTTTTATTCCTTACATGCTCTGTACATTATTTGTACTGACGTCCCTTTTGCCCGGGGATGCTGCGTTTCATGCCCGCAGGTCTTGATAGATAGGTCGAGAGTCCTCAAAGTACGCTACCAGCTTAGCGGAAGATGTTGGTGCGCTCCATTTTCTCCAGAGTTGCTTATCTTGTCAGTATGATTTGAACGTGTATTGTTTAGTATGATGGGGCCTTGTCCTGACCTTTATGGGATTTATCTACTCTTAGAGGCTTGTAGACATATGTCATGTACGTAAAAGATTGTATGGCTTTGTCGTCCTATATTCAGTGTAAGAGTGATCATTTTGGTCTTATAGGGTAGTATGTCTCATGAATAAGTTGGTATTACATGTTTTATTCTAGTTATCCCACGACATCCTTTTGTCTCATTTACCTACGATAGCATGATACGAAAAGATACGTTATATTGGTACTCGCGGCCCATCGGTTTGGGTCATGAAAAAAGTGGTATCAGAGCAGTTTCGTCCTAGGGAGTCTACAAGTCGTGTCTAGTAGAGTCTTGTTTATGGGTGTGTTATGCACCACACTTATAAGCAGGAGGCTGCAGGGCATTTAGGACTGTCACTCTTTCTTCATACTTTGGATTGTGTGGTAGAGCTCAGTTGTAAGAACTCAATTTCCTAAACTCTATATTATTCACAATACGACGATGCCAACATCTAGAAAGATGGTTGGTAAGGGATTGAATGCGGCTGTGGAAGAGTTGTGTCAGAGGAACTCGATTTTGCATCATGCTTATGATGAGTAAATGTAAGATCTCCAGCAGATTATCTGTGTACTAAGACGTGTGAGCTTTTGGAAAAAGAAGCCCTAAGACATGAATATCTATCCACCCATATGGTAAAAAGCAACGAGAGAATCAGAAGGTAGATACAAGTTTCAACAAGTAAAAGAAGCAAGATAAAGAAGGGTACGAGGTACCCAGTTAGTGAAGATGATCATTATCTACAATTCAGGAAGAGAGATATAAGCATTTTAAGTTACCTTCAACAGTAACAGAGGTATGTACAATTGGTCACACCCATTTCAGTTATGCCCTATGAGGGCTAACATGTGTAGTTTAAGAAGAAGGACGGGATATCAGGATCTGGCTGGGGTTAGAGTAACCCAAAATGGTGAATGGATTGTTTGTGTTAGTTGACATTTTCGAAGGATATTGCAAATGTGCTAATAGATCTCTCGTGAGACACCCAGATGGTGCACTCTAGAATAGTACAACTAGATATGAATACTAGAATGTTCAAAAAAATAAAATAAAAATTTACTACGATAGGCACTGGAAGCCTGGAAGGGATAAATATTACCTTAGTATGGCTCTCATCCCTAGTAGAGAGAGAATGTTAGGCGACCCGAAGAGCCAGTAGATGGAGCAAAGGGAGCTAAAAGTAAAAGAATGTCTTGTTGAGGTTTTCAGAATAAAGTGATAGACATAAATATTAGCGGTAAATAAGAAGAGAGTTAATAAAGCATTATGAGTAAGATTTGATACATGGGTGGAAACGGTAGATAAAAAAAATGACAGTATTACAGAGTCTATAGACAAGGAAAGGAAAATACGATAGGTAACAGGCCTTGAGGCAACAAAATAATATAGGTCATAAAGTCACATTCTCCTTTCGAGAAATATGTTTGTGACTCTAACGTGATTACCAGAAGGAAAGGTTAGACCCAGAGTAATAGAAATCAGAATGGATTGGTGAACAAGATAAACTAAACATGAATTAGGGACTGAGTGATTTGATAATGGTCGGCATCATGAGAATTTCAGATTGTGTTCCGGCGATAATAGAGTGGACAACAGAAGAGATTCATGAGAAATTCAGAGAATGGTCATTCAGGAAGATGCTTCCCTAAAGCAAGCAATGTAAGCAAAGTTAATCTTAAGGGACTGCATGTGCCGGTTACACTAAGGATCACCCTCGCGAGTAAGGAAATTTGTTATCCTTCGTACAGAAGGATTACCGCAAGATGAGTAAGGGTCATCGATGATGTAAAAAGACGCCAAAGATGAAGAGGTAAACCATTTATATGTAGATCATCGTAGCACTAAATGTTAGTACTCACCTAAAGGGAGGAATATAGAGTGATACGACATTAAGTCAGAATTAAGTGGTGCTAGTAACTATGGAATGGTAAAGGAAGAATGCGATAAAAATGAGAAAGAAAGGAGATTGCGCTTATCCAAATCTTGCAGATATGTTACGATTCTAGAACATTATGCAAGCACGACGTCAAGGAAAGGAAGTCAGGGTTCCTACCCGGGATGTTATTGATAAATAAGGAGCCAGTGCGAGCGGTAAGTTAAGACAAAGGAAATAACCCAAGAAAACTTTCGCAGAATATTGATATAAGAATGGGACAACGAGTAGTTAGTAGTTGAGTCAGGAAGAGCCTAGTTATGGCTAGACAAGAGGTTGCAGACAAATGAGCAGATCGCGCAAGATAAACATAGTAAACCCCAATATGGTGAATCCAGTCTCGCAGATAATGACATCGTGATCCTTGAGAAATATTCGGATAGGAGTTGGGGTAGTTAAAGGTACCGTATGAGGGTTATGGAAATAAAAGAGAGATCTTAAACAGTCAAAACATCAGTTAAGAAGTAACCCTACAAGCATAAGGGCGTGGAGGTAAATAACTATGAATAATTATAGGCGATGAAGGACATCAAAAATTCCGTCAAGTATACGATGTGATAAGCTCGCAGCTTTACAAAAGTCAGAAGGTCCTCCCTAAGTACTACAATGAAAGACTAGCTGAGGAATTAAGGAAGAAGGCCTCAACCTAAACATAGTAACTTGAGGGAGAAATGGCCATGTAAAAACAGTCTCACTACAATATTGTATGCACTTGATAAGAAAGTGGCACCTACCATGGCTAATGAACAGAAAGTAAAATCAAAAGTAATATTCGAGATCATATGAGTTGCACAAAGATTATGGCATGCGTGGGAACTAATATAAGCTAAGTATGAACGCAACAAGGGGGCAGAAAGACCAGGAAAATCAATTGTTTACGTTTAAAGAAAGATGAGAAGGAACGAAAGGAATTATTCGATCAATGATCCAGAGTAAGTTACGTTATGAACACACTTAAGATTTCAAGGTATTATCCATGCAGCATATATGTTGACAATCATATAGTCGTAGAAGACTCCGGTATATGTTAAAAGAAAGAATTGAGTCCAGATCATATACAAAAGATTGAATTGTTAAAAGATTGTATCGTGGATATTCCATAGCGTCCATGAAAGGCTGAAGTAATGACTAATACCATGAGCCGCAAATCGGAAGATAGCTTAAGCCTACCTAAAGGTTGGTCAGATGGAATAGGAAACTAAAGAGTTACATCAACTAAGTAAATCAGGAGTCTGATTATTGGACCCAAGAAATTATAGAGATCGTGATTGAAAATATTGCAGAATCACTCTTAATATCAGAAGTACAAAAGATATAGTACAACAACCATATTCTATAACGTCTCTACGATAAAGCCAGTCAGAAAAGTACCAGCCTCATATGAAGTCAGTATGAAGCTCCCACCGGATTGTGTATGCACCATAGGTGCAAGTATTATAATAGAGCTTCAAGTCGTGGATGTAAATTATACCAATGTGGAAGGGAGACTATGAAAGAGATAGAAGATACGATGTGATATTTTTAAGGTAAGTAAGGTAAAGGTGAACAACGTACGAGTTAATCAAAGGCAGAATTTTATGAATAGTCCATACTTCAGATAGAAAGCTAGAAGTACAGGGATTCAGTATCCAGGAATGATAGCGGCGTCGTTGGTGGCATATCTTCCAGCCTATGATTTATAGGTATCGAGAGGTCTAGTTAAAAAAGTAAAGAAGAGTTTGAGACGATATGATGTCTTGCTTGATGTTCCGGAATGACATAAGGAAATTTATGGTGCAAGAAAGTTGAAGGAAGGTTGCGAGTAGTATAAATAGATATATGTATATTGCAAGCTAAAGTATGGCGACAAGGTTTTAGGAAGACATTAGTAAGGATAAGGAAAGGCGAGTGAGAAAGTGACGAGAATGGGTAAAAGTTATAAAGTATGAGATGAGATTAGGTTGTCATTCATAAAATGAACAGTAATGAGGAAGCATTAAAGGACTTAGATTTATATATATAGGATAAGCAACGAAAGTAACCTGGAGTTTGGTAGCAGACCTCAGTAACGATAAATCGAAGTAAGATCTATGGCATAGTATGACCTACCTAGTGCAGTAAAGTCGTACGAATGGATAACCGGGTCTATGAAATAAGATATAGCAATATCCGTAAGTTCAACAAAGTACAGAGCGAAGAACATCAGTATACCCATAGATTCCTAGAGAGACATCTTATCAAGCTCTGTATATGTTTACAAAGTAAGGCCTAGAGATTGGCTAAAAGCTAGAGGAGAAAGGAGAGACGAGTCGCGTAGGTGCACTTACAAGGTCAGAGTCGTACATGCTGCATGACCAAAGGTAGCAACAGTTACAAGATTGAAAGGATTCTGACCACAATTCATGGTGTGAGAAAGATGCCTAGAGGGAGGAATGCCATGGCCTTTGGATTTATTCACAGAATAGTTGCCTAGATGGCAAGGAGAGTACTAAAGTATTTGCAAGAGCTATAGGTTATGATAATGATAAGTGCATCAGTCAACATTCAAGAATGAATGTTTCAAAGGGGGGAATGGTGTTACACCCCATGTTTTCGTACGTGAAAGTACGCCATAAGTAAATTGATAAAAGCTTGGAAATGAGATGTTACATTCCGCATTTTTGTACGTTAAAGTTTCGTCGTAAGTTAATCGACGTAAGTTCGGGAAGGAGATTATTTTGGTATTATAAGTATTACGCTATTTTAAACAAGTGATAATTAAATTTCTGAAGGTGAGTTTCGTCGAAGTTTGACATTTTGGGATAAAATACAATCTAAGCTATAATACCCGGTATTTATGGACTTGTGCCATACAATGTACCACATGACCATGATAGTGAGGTGTATAAGGTATGTTAAAAGTGATTAGTATTTTAAGTAATTTGTGATAATTCTTAATTATGTAAAAAATTGGATAATTATGGATTTTTAGTGGGAAAGTAACTAAGTAATTCAGCTAATTAAGTAATTAAGTTTTGGATAAGCTTAATAAACCCCCCAAACGTGGCAGCCCAAGGAGTCTTGATTAAAGTGACTCTTAATTCACATTTCAAGGTGGCAAAGTTAGTAAGTTTAGTGGCTTAGTCATTCCAAAGGTGTGGGGCCCACAAACCATGATCTTAAAAGCTCTACAAAGAGATATGTATCCTACAGTATGATCCTACAATATGAAATGAGTTAGATTGGTGGGATTCTCAAATATGATTTCGTACGAATCCTTTACAAAGTGAGATAGATTGGCAACGTGATTTTGCTTCTTTAATACTCCATGTTGCAAGGCTTCTTTAATACATAATCTCCAGGTAACGAGCCTTCAGCAAATGAATTTATCTGAAGTTATACTACAAGGCTTCTTAGAAAATAGCAACGGGATTTTGCAATTCTAAAGGAGTACGGTGCAATCTTTCTCAAGAATACCATACGGATTTTCTCCTACTTCAATCTGTTGTTACGTGTTTTATCACAAAAGATGTTTGATAGAAGGATTGTCAAGATAATCGGTTCAGGTATATTAAGGCTGTCCCTTCTTTCCTTTTGGCATGATCCATACGGTACAAAGGAAACGAGTAAACGCACAATTTTCATAAATGACTCTATTCATAGAAGTACTAGGTGTGTCTATATTCTTGATTCCCCATGTGAATTATTATTATATCTTCTGTTCATGGGTCTTAGAAAAATACGTAGTTGACAAAGTTTATCCGAAAGGCATATTAATTATGACATTCTGAGAAATCTTATTAACGTATTTCTTATGCATTCATGCATTTATACATGTACATTGACCCATGACCAGATGGCATTATATACGCGTATATTATATATATGGAATATGAGAAAAGGTTACGACATTATATACGCACCACCACCTGATCAGCTGGTATACGTTGATAATTTGCCCACAGTGGCCGAAATGATATGATGGGATGCCCTCAGAGGCTTGATGATGTTATGAATGCATATACCTATGCATGATATGACATTTATATGCATATACATGATATTGTAAATATGAAATAATTCACAGAGCTATTCAGACTTACATGTCGAGTCGTTGACTCCATGTTTCTCTCATGTCTATTATTTATTAATTTTCATTCCTTACATACTCGGTATATTATTTATACTAATGTCCCTTTTGCCTGGGGACGCTACGTTTCATGCCCGCATGTCTTGATAGATAGGTCGAGAGTACTCCATGTAGGCTATCAGCTCAGTAGAAGATGTTGGTGCACTCCATTTGCTCCGGAGTTGCTTATTTGGTCAGTATGATTTGGACGTGTATTGTTTAGTATGGCGGAGCCCTGTCCCAACCTTTATGGTATTTATCTTCTGTTAGAGGCTTGTAGACATATGTTATGTACGTAAAAGGTTGTATGGCCTTGTCGGCCTATGTTTAGTGTACGAGTGATCATTTTGGTCTTATAGGTCTGTATGTCTCATGTATAAGTTGGTATTACATGTTTTATTCTAGTTATCCCACGGCATCCTTTACATCTCATTTACCTACGATAACATGATACGAAAAGATACGTTATGTTGGTACTTGGTTGAGTAAGGTACCGGGTGCCTGTCACTGCCTATCGGTTTGGGTCGTGACATTAATATTATAGAATATTTCTCTAGAAGATGGTCAGACAATAGTGAGACCTTAAGGACTATGCTCCAAAATCTTAGATGTAATACTTTGATAAATTTTAGATGGTATAAAGATGTTTTTCTATCTAGAGTCATGGAATTACCAGTGTGTGATAGTACTCACTGAAGTCTAAATTTATTAATAGACTCCCTACACTCTTTGCTGACAGAGTTAGAAAAACTCTTCGAGGAACAGCATATAAACTATGAGGCTTATTCCTATGTAAAGCTTATTAGTGTATGTACACAAGAAGACTTAGATTTATGCAATGAAATTAAGTTAAGCCAGGAAATTAAGAAACATCATCTTAATGAAAGACAATAGTTAGGGGAATTCTGTGAACAATTCGCCATAGATATCCCTAGGAATAAAAAGGAGTCTCATAGACATAATAAAGAACCTTATAGGTATAAAAAGAATAAGAGAGGGTCTTTTTATAAAAGATTTGAGCGAAAGGATAAGAGAAGAAAGTCTTAAAGGCATAGAAATAAGTTTATAAAATCCAGTAAGCCTGATGCTTATTATAAATGTGGCAGAAGAGGCCATTATGCTAGAGATTGCAAAGTCAAGGATAAGATTAAAAACCTTGATATTGATGATAGTATTAAAGATTCTTTGTATAAGATTCTTTTATATTCCTCTCCTGATTGTAACGACCCGACCACTCATTTTACATTTTAGATCTCTATTCCCCTAAATAAGACTCCCCATATATGCTTTTACTGGTTTATGACTTGCGGGGATGGTTAGTTCGGGTTTGAAAAGTGTTCGGATTGAAATCACAATGCTTAGTTCCTTGTTATTGGCTTAAAAGAGTTAAGTTTGACTTGGGTCAACATTTATAGTAAACGACCCTGGAACCGGGATTTGAAAGTCTCAATAGGTTCGTATGATGATTTTAGACTTGGGCGTGTGTTCGAATCGGGTTTTGGATGACCAGGGAGCGTTTTGGCGCCTAAAGTTAGAAGTTGGCTCAGTGAAGGTTTTAAAATTCATTACATTTGGTTTAAAGTAGGTTTTGGTGTTATCGAGATTCGTTTGGAATTTCGAGCCTAGGAATAGATCGTATGGAGATTTAGGACTTGCATGCGAAATTTGGTGTTATTCCGAGTAGTTTCAGTATGATTCGGCGCGTTCATAGCGAGTTTGAAGAACTTGAAGTTCATAAGTTGATTCGATTTGGTTTGGACTGTGATTCTTAATTCTGATGTTGTTTTACGCATTCTGAGGGTTCGAGTGAGTCCATTTTATCTTTACAAACTTGTTGGTATGTTTGGATGAGGCCTCAGGGGCCTCAGGTACTACTCGAATGATGCACAGATCTAGTTTGGGCTTGAAAGAGCTGCTGGTTCACCAGATATAGAGTGCCCGCACCTGCGAGCTTTTTGGCCAGAGGTGCGAGCTTTTTAGCTGGAGGTGCGAGAAGAGGCTGGCTAGGCCTGGACCGCAGGTGCGCTTCTCTTTCCGCAGAAGTGGATGACCGTCCGCAGAAGCGGAGTTAGCCAGCCCGTGCTAGGACCGCACCTGCGATGTATTTTCCACAGATGCGGCTCATGGTCTGCATAAGCAAAAACACTGGAGGCAGAGAGGTCCATATAATACGGGACTTAGGCCATTTTTGGTTCATTTATTTCACTTCTTGGGTGATTTTGGAGCTTCTTAGAGAGGGATTTCCACCTAGATATTGAAGGTAAGTAATTCCAACCCAATGTAAGTTAAATACATAGATTATTGGTAGATTTTAACATGTAAAATTATGAAGATTATAGGTTTGAGTTGAAAAACCTAGGTTTTTGATAAAAATTGGATTTAACCACAAAATTGGTATGGAATTGGTTGAAAATTATATATTTGAGTTTGTGAGATTATGGGTAACAATTATCTTCAACACAATTCAGAATCCGGGCACGTGGGCCCGAGATGAATTTTTGGAATCTTCCAATTTGGGTTGGGTAATTACTCTAATAGTTAAATTATAAACTTTTGAACATGTACTGACTAATTATATAATATTTGACTAGTTTTGGATTGTTCCGCACTGAGTTGAGGCATTAGAACGAATTTCTTGGCCGGAAGTGAGCTTGATAAGGAGGTACGTCTCTTGCCTAACCTTGTAAGAGGGAACTCATCCGCTTAGGTGTATTTTGTTGTGTGTTAATTGTGTGGGGAGCTACGTACGCACTATGTGACGAGAGTCCATATATAGCTATATTTCATGAGATGTCCGGGTAGTCTTACATACACATCATGCTTTAATTGTACTGTTATATTTATTAGGTACATTAATTATCTTGAGTATGGCTAGGACTAGAGATTTTAAAGTTGAAAACTTCCAGTTTTAGAATTCTTATTTTGGGGAAAAATTTATGAATATTTAATATCTCTGAGAAATCCATGTCCTCTCGCATCGCAATTACTTCCGAGAGCGGGTAAAGTTTTCTATTCTCAAGGGAGCGGGCCATTCGCCTCAGCAGTGTAATAGATGCATCTATGGTTCATGTCATTCGACCCTCGGTAGTGCACAAGGTATATATATTTTTGTATCGGGTCGTACGACCTTGACATAAATCGTGCATAATAATACTCGGAGCCTGATTACACTTGATATTACTTTATAGCTAGAGAGGTTATAAATTTAATAAATGACAGAAAATGATTCGGAGTTAAAGATGGTTGTTAGAGATTTTGAAATTTATTATCAGTTAATGGGTCATTTAGGTACTGATTTACATTTGTGTTATTGTTATTGTTTCCATTGCTTATACCTATTTAGACTTCCTGTATTTTATTGTTGGCCCATAGTAAGTGTCGATGTCGAGCCCTCGTCACTAGGTACATGTTATTTATGTACTCACGCTACACTTCTGCACTAATCGTGCAGGATCTGAGGCAGGTGCATCTGGCAGTCATACCGGCGCGCACTCTTTATGCTTAGAGACCGAGTGGTGAGCTGCTTTCTGAGTCCGTTCTGCAGCACCCGGAGTCTCTCTTTTGCATTTATTTTTTGTCTACTCTATTTTAGATAGTGGTATAGTGTTTTGTATATTCTACTAGTAGCTCATACACTTGTGACACCAGGTCTTAGAAAATATGCTAGTAGACATTTAATGATTTTGAGTATTTATTTCACTACACTAGTCCTTGTATTTGTTTTTGCTTTATTTTAATAACTTTTTCACCTCTCACTTTCTTAATAAATAAAAATCAACTATTTTGAAATTGCTAAAAAAGAATAAACATATGGCTAGTTCACCGATGGCTTGCCTAGCAGCAACGTTGGGAGCCATCACGACCTATAGGAGAAATTAGGTCATGACAACATGGTATTAGAGCACTAGGTTCATGTAGGTCTTACAAGTTATGAGAAGGACTAATAGAGTCTTGCGGGTTGGGGCAGAGACATCCGTACTTATCTTCGATAGGCTATAGGGTGTTAGGAAACTACTCTTTCTTCATCTCCTATCATGAAGTTGATGTTGTGCTAAGTATATATCTCTTATTCTATCACATATGGTGAGAACGCACGCGGCATATGTACCCGATCATGAAGGAGTTGCTCCCCCTGTTGCTAGAGGCCGAGGGAGTTCTCCAGCTCATGGTAGAGGCAAGGATGTCCTAGAGTTGCTCCAGTTGTGACACCAGTGGATCAAGTAGGGGACCCTATTATTGAGGAGCAGGACGATGTGCCTGCAGCAGAGTTGGCCCTAGTGGATTTCATGTCTGCACTGGGATTCCAGGAGGTCATGGGCCGTATGCTACAGTTCATGGATTCTATGACTCAAGGTGGTTTATTTCCAACGGACCCAGCCATATCTCAGGCGGGAAGGGGAGCACAGACCCCTACCGCTAAGGCTCCGGGGAATGCAGCTGTCGTATATCAGAACCCACGTGCACTACCCATTGGCAGAGCTCAGACAGTTGCAGGAGCTATACCTGAGCCCAAACCAGCTGCAGCCGGCAAGTCGCAGAATCTATTGGACAGATGGACCAGGCTATATCCTCTCGTATTTGGATATGCACGACATGAGGACCCCCAGGACTTTATTGATCGGTACATGGATAGACTGCACAACATGAGGATATAGGAGTCCCACGGGGTGGACTTTACCACCTTTCAGCTGGAGGGCAGGGTCCGTAGATGGTGGCAGTCCTATCTTCTCGGCAGACCAGCAGGTTCTCCTCCCTTGACTTGGGGACCAGTTCACATTATCTTTCTGGATAGGTATATTCCACCCTCTTAGAAGGAAGAGTTGAAGTTTCAGTTTGAGCAGCTCCAGCAGGGTCAGATGTGCTTGTACAATTATGAGGCGAGATTCTCTAAGTTGTCTCGCCATGTACTTATGATACTTCCTACCGATACAGAGAGGGTGCAGTGGATTGTTGCAGGGTTGCACTCTGGTATCCAGACCACCATGGTCCGGGAGGTTGATATGGGGACTTCTTACAATCTAGTTACGGAGATAGCTCAGAGGATCGAGGGTATTCGTCAGCGGAGCTGAGAGAAGATGCCACGGGACAAGCGGTTCTGTCATTCCGGAGTGTTTAGTGGTGCTCCGTATGGGGTCAGAGGTCAGTTTGGGATAGGTCAACCTAGCAAGCACACATATCCAACACCACCGCCTTCTCGCGGTGCTCCAATGCGGCCCTAATTCAGTGCCATGCCAGAGAGCTCCTACCGCCCACCAGCTATACAGGGGTCCTCCGGTGTGTTTTCAGGCCATCAAGATCAGACTTCAGGTCAGTAATCCACCGTTCCAAGGGGTTGTTACGAGTGCAGGGATCCTAGCCACATGAAGAGGGTTTTTCCCAGACTTCGGGGCAAGGTAGTACTGCAGGGTCATTAGCTTATGATTACACCACCAGTTTCCGCACCAGCCGTCCGGCCGCCCAGAGGAGGAGGACAGGTGGGTCGGGGTCGTCCTAGAGGTGGAGGTCAGTCAGGTGGCGCTCCAGCTAGGTTCTATGCTTTTCTGTCCAGACCAGATGGAGTGGCCTCAAATGCCATGATCAGAGGTTTTATTTCTATCTGCGGTAGGGATATTTCAGTACTATTTGATCCAGGGTCTACATATTCATATGTTTCATCTCTGTTTGCTCATTTCCTGGGTGTTCCACGCAAGTCCTTGGGTACTCCTATATAAGTGTCCATGCCAGTGGGCGATTATGTTTTGGTGGATCGGATCTACTAGTCCCGTATTATGACTTTCTATGGTTATGAGACTAGAGCGGATCTTTTGTTGCTTGATATAACCAACTTTGAGATCCTCCCGGGCATGGATTGGTTGTGTCCATATCACGCCATCCTTGATTGCCATGCCAAGACTGTTACTTTGGCCATTCTAGAGCTTCCTAGATTGGAGTGGAAGGGTTTATCTGTCAGTGCATCTAGTCCGGTTATCTCTTTTTTTAGGGAATGACACATGGTTGAGAAGGGTTGTTTGGCTTATCTAGCATATGTTTGGGATACTACTGTAGAGACTCCGACGATTGAATTAGTGCCTGTAGTTCGGGAGTTCTCCGATGTATTTCCTTATGATCATCTAGGCATGGCACCAAATCGTGATATCGATTTATGTATTGATTTGTCTCCAGGGACCCAGCCTATCCCTATTCCTCCGTATCGCATGGCTCCGAAAGAGTTGAAGGAGTTGAAAGAACAGCTGGAGCAGTTACTAGAAATGGGGTTCGCCAGACCGAGTGTGTCGCCTTGCGATGCACCGGTGTTATTCTTGAAGAAGAAAGATGGGACTATGTGGATGTGCATTGACTACCGCTAGTTGAATAAAGTTACCATTAAGAACAAGTACCCATTGTTGTATATTGATGATTTGTTTGACCAGTTGCAGGGTGCTAGGGTGTTCTCTAAGATTGAGTTGAGATTGGGGTACCATTAGTTGATGAATCGGGATTCGGATGTTCCGAAGACGGCTTTCTGGACTAGACATGGCCTCTATGAGTTTCTGGTGATGTTCTTCGGTTTCACTAATACCTCGGCAGAATTTATGGATTTGATGAACCGGGTGTTCAGGCCGTATATTGATTCGTTTATCATCATCTTTATTGATGACATTTTGATCTACTCGCATAGCATGGAGGAGAACGAGCAGCATTTGAGAGTGGTGCTTTATACCTTGCAGGAACTGAAGCTATATGCTAAGTTCTCCAAGTGTGAGTTTTTGTTAGATATTATGGCATTCTTGGGGCATGTTGTGTCAAGCGAGGGTATTAAGGTAGATCCCAAGAAGATCGAGGAAGTTCAGAGTTAGCCTCGTCCTACCACGGCGACTGAGATCAGGAGCTTCTTGGGGTTAGCAGGTTATTATCGTTCGTGGAGGGCTTCTCATCTATTCCAGCACCTCTGACTAGATTGACCAATAAGGGTGCTCCATTCTGATGGTCGGATGATTGCAAGGCAAGCTTTCAGAAGATCAGGACCGTATTGACTTCAGCACCGGTGTTAGTGTTGCCTTCCGATTCAGGAATATATACTGTGTTATGATGCTTAACGCGTTGGCATGGGTTGTGTATTGATGCAGGAGGGGCGAGTTATTGCATATGCTTCACATCAGTTGATTCCCTAGGAGAAGAATTACCCAGTGCATGATTTGGAGTTGGCCGCGATAGTTCATGCTCTTAAGATTTGGAGGCATTATCCTTATGGGGTGTTCTATGAGGTGTACACTGATCATCGTAGCTTGCAACATTTGTTCAAGCAGAGGGATCTCAATTTGAGGTAGTGCAGGTGGCTTGAGTTACTAAAAGATAATGATATACCATCCTTTATCATCCGGGCAAGGCGAATGTGGTTGCGGATGCCGTGAGCAGAAAGGCGGAGAGCATGGGTAGTTTGGCATTCATTTTAGCAGAGGAGAGGCCATTAGCTTTGGCCATTTAGTCCTTGGCTAATAGACTTGTGAGGTTGGCTATTTCAGAGCCCAGGCGAGTTCTTGCATGCGTCGTCGCCCAGTCTTCACTATTCGAGCAGATCAGGGTTCGCCAGTACGACGACCCGCACTTATTGGTTCTCGGAGCGACAGTGCTACAGGGTGGTGCCAAGGAGGTTACTATCAGTGAGGATGGTGGTCTGCGACTCCTAGGTCTATGTGTCCCTAATGTTGATGTATTGAGGGAGAAGATTCTAGAAGAGGCACACAGTTCTCGGTATTCTATTCATCTAGGTGCTACGAAGATGTATCGCGACCTGAGGCAGAATTATTGGTGGTGGAAGATGAAGAAGGACATAGTTGAGTATGTAGCAAGGTGCCTAAATGGCCAGCATGACAAGTATGAGCACTAGAGGCCAGGTACCCTACTCCAGCAGATGGTTATACCTGAGTGGAAATGGGAGCGCATCACGATGAACTTCGTAGTTGGGTTGCCGCAGACCGTGAGGAAGTTTGATGCAGTTTGGGTCATTGTCGACAGGTTGACCAAGTCGGCACACTTCATCCCGGTTATGACCACGTATTCTTCAGAGAGATTGGCCCAAATTTACATTCAGGAGATTGTCTGGTTGCACTGTGTGCCTATTTCCATTATATCAGATAGACGCCCTTAGTTTACTTCGCATTACTGGAGGGCAGTACAGAGTGAATTGGGGACCCGAGTAGAGCTCAGCACAACCTTTCATCCGCAGACCAACGGGTAGTCGGAGCGGACAGTTCAGATCTTGGAGGATATGCTCAGAGCATGTGTGATTGACTTCGAAGGGCAATGGGATCGATTCTTGCCTTTGGCCGAGTTTGCTTACAACAACAGTTATCAGTCCAGTATCGAGATGGCTCCATTTGAGGCTTTATATGGTCGGTGATGTCGTTTGCCCATCGGATGGTTTGAGCCCGGTGAGGCTAAGTTATATGGTACTAACTTGGTGAAGGATGCTTTGGAAAAGGTAAAGTTGATTCAGGAGCGACTGCGCACATCACAGTCCAGATAGAAGAGTTACGCAGATCAAAAGGCGCGTGATTTATCATTTATTGTAGGCGAGAATGTTCTCTTGAAAGTCTCGCCAATGAAGGGAATCATGAAGTTCGGGAAGAAGGGAAAGTTGAGCTTGAGGTTTATAGGTCCATTTGAGGTGTTGAGACGAGTTGGGGAGGTTGCTTATGAGCTTGCTTTGCCTCCCAGTCTATTGGGGGTTCATCTGGTTTTCCACATGTCTATGCTCCGGGAGTATCATGTCGACAAGTCGCATGTGTTAGACTACATAACAGTTCAGCTAGATGAGAGTCTGGGTTATGAGGAGGAGCTAGTTGCCATTGTTGACAGGCAGGTAGGTTCAGATAGTATTAAAGATACTTCGTATAAGATTCTTTTAAATTCGTCTCCTGATTGAAACGACTAGACCGGTCGTTTTACTTTATAGATCCCCGTTCCCCTAAATACGACTCCTTGTATATGCTTATATTGTTATTGTTTCCATGGCTTATACTTGTTTAGAATTCCTGTATTTTATTGTTGGCCCATAGTAAGTGTCGATGTTGACCCCCCGTCACTACTTCTTCGAGGTTAGACCGGATACTTACTGGGTATATGTTGTTTATGTACTCATGCTATACTTCTGCACTAATGTGCAGGATCTGAGGCAGGTGCATCTGGCAGTTATACCAGCGCGTACCCCTTATACTTCAAGATCGAGTGGTGAGCCGCTTTCCGAGTCTGTTCTGCAGCACCCGGAGTCTCTCTTTTGCATTTATTTTCTATCTATTCTATTTCAGATAGTAGTATAGTGTTTTGTATGTTCTTCTAGTAGCTCATACACTTGTGACATCAGGTCTTGGAAAATATGCTAGTAGACATTCAATGGTTTTGAGTATTTATTTCGCCACACTTCTTCTTATATTTGTTTATGCTTTATTTTATTAAATCTTTCACCTATTACTTGCTTAATAAATAAAAATCAATTATTTCGAAATTGTTAAAAAAGAATAAACACATGGCTAGTTTACCGTTGGCATGCCTGGCGGCGACATTGGGCGCCATCACGACCTATAGGAGAAATTGGATCGTGACACTGATAATACTGATCGGGAGAGTAATTACAGAAATTCATCAACTGATAAAGATCTAAGGGTTCTATAGGAGGAAGAGTACATTTCCTCAGAAGATGAATGTGGACCCTGCAAACAGAATCAGAATCAGTGTTGTAATAACAACACAGATGATGAATATTGTCATATTTATTCTCAATTTAAGGATTTAGAAGTCAATATCCTGACTAATGATAGTTTATTAGAACTTCTCAGGGTTATTAAAGACCCAGAATTAATGTCCCAGATAATTGATCAGATGGACAAAATTCAGGATACAACTCCTACAACTCCAGAGATTCAAGAAATTCCTTCTCCAAAAGGGACCATATATGATGTCTGATGTTAGAAGGATTTTAAGAGAAAACTTGTCACGACCCAAAACTTAGTCTGTCGTGATGGCGCCTAACGTGGTACTAGGCTAGCTGACACCTCAAAATATTTCTAACATTCTTAAGTAAACAATGAAACAACACAGGTCTGAATAATTAAAGTTCTCATAAACTAGATAGGAAGTCATAACTCAATACGGAAGTTCCCAAAACCTGGGTGTCACTGAGTACATGAGCGTCTATACAACACAAGTCTGAAAATACTGTCGATGAAAAACTAAAATTAAATACATAAAGTTGAAAGATAGGGAGGGAGAGTCAAGGTCTACGAGCACCGAGAAGCTACCTTGAAATCCCCAAATGATCAGGCTGTGTGGTTAATCAACTCCCACTATGACCAGAAGCACCTGGATCTACACACGAAGTGCAGGGTTTAGCGTGAGTACAACCAACTCAGAATGACAGTCACTCAGTCCTCCCATTCACTCCAACCTCAGAGTCACTCATTCCTCACAATCTCTCATTTCTCTCAAACAGTCGGCACTCGCGCTCGGCAGTCGCACTCGCACTCAGTAGGTACCTCCGCTCACTGGGGGTGTACAGACTTCAGAGGGGCTCCTTCAGCCCAAGCGCTATAAGAAGCCAATCATGGAATAAATCAATAAAACATGATGTGGCGTGCAGCTCGCTCCCATAAATATCCTCACAATCAGGACCTCGTCCTCACTCAGTCATTAATCTCTCCAGTCTCTCGGGCTCTCAATAATCATGATAATTAGCCTAAACAGTAATGATATAATGTATCAATAAAGAACAATAGAGACGGAGATATAGTATGTAGTAAAACTGTGACTGAGTACAAGACAACAATTTAGCAGATAATTCAACACGTAACACGACTTTTGTGGGTCCCTACAGTGCCAACACATGCCTAAACTTGATTTCTAACATGATTTGCAGTTCAATTTTTATAACATGTGGAGAATATAAGGATAACAACAGATTATTCAATGATATAGCTCCATGGAATTGACAAAGTCACAATTCCTACGGTGCACGCCCACACTCCCGTCACCTAGCATGTGCTTCACCTCAAAACCAATCACATGACAGATAATACAGGGTTTCATACCCTAAGAACCAATTATAGAACTGTTATTTACCTCAATCCGTGCAAATCCCTAATCCAACACGCCCTTGCTTCGTGAATCGGCCTCCAAATACCCCGAATCTAGCCACAAACAGTTCAATACAATCAACACAAGCTAAAAGAACCAATTCCATAAGAAGGTACTAAGTTATTAATCAAAAGTCAAAAGTCGACTCAAAAGCCGGACTCGGTCCCATGTATCTAAATCCAATAAAAGTAATAAAATCCGAAAGTTCATTCAACCATGAGTCCGACCATACAATATTTACCAAACTCCAACACCAAATCGTCATCCAAATCCCCAAATTAAACTCTTCAAATCCCTAGTCTCAAACTCCCAAATTACACCTTAAAACCACACGATCTTGGTGGGAAAATCAATAGGGAAAATAATTATTGAATGAATTAAACCACAAGTGACTTACCTCAAGAATCCATTCGAAATCCCTCTCAAAAATCGCCTAAGCCCGAGCTTGAAATATCCAAAATGAAGAAAATCTCGGAAACCCTCGAATTTAAACACTGCCCAGGCATTTTCGCACCTGGAGAGCCTGGGCTCGCATCCGCTTTCGCAGAAAAAAGTCACGCTCCTGCGGAACTCACATAACTGGCGACCCATCGCACCTACGGTCCTAGCCTCCCACCTACGGGACCCCATTTGCGAGCCTTCTCCGCATCTGCGACGCTCCTGCTGCCTAGCCAAATCCACTTATGTGGTCAACCTCATGCAGATGCACACCTACGCTCCTTTGCTGGCACCTGCGACTCAAGCTCCGCAAGTGCGATTGCACCAGAAGGCCCCCAACTTTAGCATTCTTTCAAACTCCAAATTCGATCCGTTAACCATCCGAACTCCACCCGAGGTCCCCGGTACCACAACCAATTACAACAAGTCTTAAAATACGATACGAACTTAGTCGAGCCCTCAAATCACATCAAACAATCAAAAACACGAATCGCACCCCAATTCAAGCCTATTAAAACTAAGATATTCCAACTTCTACAAACGATGCCAAAACCTATCAAATCACGTCTAATTGACCTTAAATTTTGCACACAAGTCACAAATGACACCACTGACCTACTCTAACTCCCGGAATCCCAATCTGAGCCCGGTATCCACAAAGTCCACTCTCGGTCAAACTTCCAAATTTCCAACTCCATTTCAAGCCTAATTTCAATACGGACCTCCAAATCACAATCCGGACACGTTCCTAAGTCCAAAATCACCCAATGGAGCTAACAGAACCATCAAAACTCTATTTCGGAGTCGTTGAAACATAAGTCCACATCTTGTCAATATTTTCAACTTAAGTTTTCATCCATGAGACTATGTGTCTCAAATCATTCTGAAACCTCTCCGGACCCGAACCAACTACTCTGGCAAGTTATACAACAACTGTAAATCAAAAAATGGGCAGTAAATGGGGGAACAAAGCTACATCTCTCAAACTGATTGGCCGGGTCGTTACAAAAACCCAGGCCATTGATAGGCCAACTACGGTTCAAGATTTGAAAAATGAGATTAATAATCTCAAAGGAGCAATCTCATACTTAAAGGCTTCAAATATAGTCTCAGACAAAGCCAATTATTAGATTAGAAAATTCTCATGTCTCTATAAGTCAGGAATTCAGTAATAATATATACTGAAGAAGGTTTAATGATATTAATGGTGGTACCTCATAGGATGCGGCAAAAAGTAATTTTCTAGGAGCAGTTAATATGGCTAATAATGAGTTTTTACAAAAACATCAGCTTTTTACTACTCAAAATGTTTTAATAAAAGTTACTCTTTTAATAGACTATAATTTCAAAAAAAAATTTACTTCTTTAATTGATAGCGGTGCAGATTTGAATTGTATTAAGGAAGGAATAATACCTTCGAGATATTTTTATAAAACTATTCATATATTAAGAAATGCTAGTGGTGATAGGATGAGTATTTCTTATAAATTGTCAAAAGCTTTTATTTGCCAAGATAAGGTTTGTATACCTAAAATATTTGTTTTGGTATAGGATATATCCCATGATATTATATTAGGAGTCCCATTTTATCAACATATAATTCCTTTTACAAGATGGGATGCCCAAGGTTTTACAGGAACCTTTGATAATAATGAAATTAGTTTTCATTTTATAACTCAACCATTCAAAAGATTTTTAAATGAAATGACTGAGAATATCTCTGCAAAAAATAGACAAATTGATTACTTGAAAAATGAAATTTGTAGCCTTACAATTGCAGAAGATTTACAAGACCCAAAGCTTATAGAAAAAATTGCTTTTTTGAAAAATCAGTTTACATTACAAATATGTGGGGACCATCCAAACCAATTTTGGAATAGGAAAAAGCATATAGTTGGTCTTCCCTATGAAGAAGACTTTTCGGAAGATACTATTCCTACTAAGGCTAGACCTTGCCAAATGAATTTAGATTATTTGGAATAATGCAAAAAAGAAATAGATTCTTTGCTACAAAAAGGTCTTATAAGACCATCAAGGTCTAAATGGTCATGTAGTGCTCTTTATGTTAATAAATATGCTGAACAAGAACGAGGAGTTCCAAGATTAGTTATCAATTATAAGTGTAACGAGCCGACCGGTCATTTTGCTTTCTAGATCCCCGTTCCCCAAAATAAGACTCCCCCCCCCATATGTGCTTTTGCTGTTTTGTGACTTGCGGGGATGGTTAGTTCGGGTTTGGAAGGACTCAGGTTGAAATCGAAACACTTAGTTCCTTAACATTATCTTTAAAGGGTTTAGTTTGACTTGGGTCAACATTTCTAAAATTGTGAGAACAGAAGCTATATGCTAAGTTCTCCAAGTGTGAGTTTTGGTTAGACTCTATGGCATTCATAGGGTATGTTGTATCAAGTAAGGGTATTAAGGTAAATCCTAAGAAGATTGTGGCAGTTCAGAGTTGGCCTCGTCCTACCATAGCGATCGAGATCATGAGCTTCTTAGGGTTAGCAGGTTATCATCGGTTTGTGGAGGGCTTCTCATCTATTTCAGCACCTTTGACTAGATTAACCAAGAAGGGTGCTCCATTCCGATGGTCGGATGATTTCGAGACGAGCTTTCAAAAGCTTAAGACCGCCTTGACATCAGCACCAATATTAGTATTGTCTTCCGGTTCGGGGATGTATACTGTGTATTGTAATGCTTCGTGCATTGGCCTGGATTGTATATTGAAGAATGAGGGGTGAGTTAGTGCATATGCTTCACGTCAGCTGAAGCCCCACAAGAAGAATTTCCCCGCTCACGATATAGAGTTGGCTGCGATAGTTCATGCTCTTAAGATCTGGATGTATTATCTTTATGGGGTGTCCTGTGAGCTTTACACCGATCATCGCAACTTGCAGCATTTGTTCAAGCAGGGGGATCTCAATTTGAGGTAGCGCATGTAGCTTGAGTTACTAAAAGATTATGATATTACCATCCTTTATCATCCGAGCAAGGCGAATGTGCTTGCAGATACGTTGAGCAGAAAAGCGGAGAGTATGGGTAGTTTAGCATTCATTTTAGCAGTGGAGAGGCCATTATCATTGGACATTCAGTCCTTGGCTAATATACTTGTGAGGTTAGATATTTCATACCCCAGCCGAGCTCTTGCATGCGTCGTCGCCCAGTCTTTATTATTCAAGTAGATCAAGGCTCGCCAGTACGACGATCCACACTCATTGGTTCTTAGAGAGACGGTACTATAAGGTGGTGTGAAGGAGGTTACTATCGGTGGGGATGGTGTTTTGCAGCTCCAGGGTCGTCTATGTGTCCCTAATGTTGATGGATTGAGGGAAATGATTCTAGAGGAGGCATACAGTTCTCGATATTCTATTCATCCAGGTGCTACAAAGATGGGGCAGCATTATTGGTGGCGGAGGATGAAGAAGGCCATAGTTGAGTATGTAGCGAGGTGCCTTAATTTCCAACAAGTTAAGTACGAGCATCAGAGGCCAGGTGACCTACTCTAGCAGATAGTTACACCTGAGTGGAAATGGAAGCCCATTGCTATGGATTTCATAGATGGGTTGTCGCGGACCTTGTGGAAGTTTGATGTAGTTTGGGTTATTGTCGACAGATTGACCAAGTCGACACACTTCATTCCGGTGGTGAACATATATTCTTTAGAGAGATTGGCCCAGATTCACATTCAGGAGATTGTTTGGTTGCATGGTGTGCCTGTCTCCATTATATCAGATAGAGGCCTTCAGTTTACTTCAAATTTTTGGAGGGCAGTACAGAGCGAGTTGGGGACCCGGGTAGAGCTAAGCACAACCTTCCATCTACAGACCGATGGGCAGTCGGAGCGGACGATTCAGATCTTGGAGGATATGCTCCGAGCATGTGAGATTGACTTTGGAGGGCAGTGGGATCGATTCTTGCCTTTGGCCGAGTTTTCTTACAACAACATTTATTAGTCCAACATCGAGATGGCTCCATTTGAGGCTTTATATGGTCGGCAATGTCGTTTTCCCGTCGGATGGTTTGAGCCCGACGAGGCTAAGTTATATGGTACTGATTTCGTGAAGGATGCCTAGGAAAAGGTAAAGTTGATTCAGGAGCGGCTTTGCACAGCACAGTCCAGACAGAACAGTTACACGGATTAGAAGGGGGGTCAATTATCATTAATGGTGGGCGAGAAGGTTCTATTGAAAGTCTCGCCGATGAAGGGAATCATGAGGTTCGGGAAGAAGGGCAAGTTGAGCCCAAGGTTTATAGGTCAATTTGAGGTGTTGAGACGAGTTAGGTAGGTTGCTTATGAGCTTGTTTTTCCTCCTAGTCTATCGGGAGTTCATCCTATTTTCCACGTGTCTATGCTTCGAAGGTATCATGCCGACAGGTTGCATGTGTTAGACTTCAACACAGTTTAGCTAGATGAGAGCTTGGGTTATGAGGAGGGGTCAATTGCCACTGTTGACAGGCATGTTTGCCAGTTGAGGTCCAAGAAGATTTCTACGGTATAAATTTAGTGGAGGGGCCAATCAGTCGAGGGGGTGACATGGGAGGACATGAGGGGCAGAAATCCACATTTATTCGGCACTCCAAGTATGATTCTAGACCCGTTCGAGGACAAATGTTAGTTTAAAAGGTGGAGAATGTAACGAACCAACCAGTTGTTTTGCTTTCTAGATCCATGTTCCCCTAAATAAGACTCCTCATATTTGCTTTTGCTATTTTTTGACTTAAGGATACGGATAATTCAGGTTTGGAAGGACTCGGGTTGAAATCACAACACTTATTTCCTTAACATTGGCTTTAAAGGATTAAGTTTTACTTGGGTCAACATATCTAGTAAACGGAATCGAAATCAGGATTTGATAGTCCCAATAGGTTTGTATGATGATTTTGGCCTTGGGCATGTGTTCGGATCGGGTTTTGAATGACCCAGGAGCGTTTCGGTGCCTAAAGTTAAATGTTGGCTTATTGAAGGTTTTAAAGTTCTTTAAATTTGGTTTGGAGTAGGTTTTGGTGTTATCAAGGTCCGTTTGGTATTCCGAGCCGGGGAATAGATCTTTATGGTGATTTAAGACTTGCATGCAAAATTTTGTGTGATTCCAAGTAGTTTAAGTATGATTCGGCGCGTTCGGATCAAGTTGGAATAACTTGAAGTTCATAAGTTGATTCGATTTGGTTTGGAGTGTGATTCTTAGTTTTGATGTTGTTTTTCGTGTTTCGTGAGGTTGAACAGGTCCATTTTATGATTTCGAACTTGTTGGTATAATTGGGCGAGGCCTCGGGAGCCCCAGATTCCATTCGAACGATGCGCAAAAGTCATTTGGACTTAGAGAAAATAGTTGAAGCAGCAGAGCTTCTGGTGTTATCACACATGTGAGGGGCTAGCCACAGGTGCGAGCCAATGAACGCAGAAGCAGCCTGGCATGGGCTACCCAGGGATCGCAGAAGCAGAGCAAGGACCGCACCTGCAAAATCGAAGGTGCGAAGAAGGCAAATGCAGAAGCGGGCAATGCCGCCGGTGCGGCACATGCGCTGCAGATGCGGGCTCGCAAAAGTGGGCCATTGTCCACAGATCCGGAAGTAGGCCAGAAGCGGAGCCGCAGAAGCGAAAATCGCTGGAGAAGGAAGGGTCCATTTAATACGGGTCTTAGGCCATTTTGGCATATTTATTTCACTTCTTGGGCGATTTTAGAGCTTCTTCGAGAGGGATTTTCACCTAGCTATTGAAGGTAAGTAATTTCTATCAAATGTAAGTTAAATACATAGATTATGGGTAGATTGTAACATGAAAAATTGTGAAAATTATGGATTTAGTTGAAAAACCTAGGTTTTGATAAAACAAAATGGGATTTAACCATGAAAATGATTATGAAATTGGGTGAAAATGATATATTGGAGTTCATGAGGTTATGGGTAACAATTATCTTCAAAATATTTCGGAATCCGGACACGTGGGCCCCGAGGTGAATTTTAGGAATCTTCCAATTTGGTTTGGGTAATTACTCTAATAGTTAAATTATGAACTTTTGAACATGTATTGATTAATTTACATAACATTTGACTAGTTTCGAGTTGTTTGGCACCGAGTTGTGGATTTAAAGCATATTTGTGGATCTAAAGTGAGCTTGAGAATGAGTTAAGTCTCTTGACTAACCTTGTAAGAGGGAACTCATCCCCTTAGGTGTATTCTTGTTGCGAATTACTTGTGTGGGGAGCTACGTACACACTAGGTGACGAGAGTCCCTGCGTAGCTATATTCCATGAGATGTCCGGGTAGCCTTAGATTTACATCATGCCTTGATTGTACTGTTATATTTATTATGCATATTAATTGTCTTAAATAAAGCTGAGATTAGGGATTGTAAGGTTAAAACATTCTAATTTAGATTTCTTATTTTTGGGAAGAACTGAGAAATATATAATAACTCTGAGAAATCCCAAGTCCACTCGCGTCGCAAGTACTTCCGCGAGCAAGGTAAAATTCTCTACTCTCATGGGAGCGGGTCATTCACCTCGGTAGGTTAATAGATGCATCTATGGTTCATGTCGTTCGACCCTCGGCAGTGCACACAGTATAGTATTGGATCGGGTCGTACGACCTCAGAATAAATCGTGCGTGCTAATACTCGGAACGTGATTACACTTGATATTTTTTCATGGCTTGTGAGGTTATAATTTACTTAATGACAGAAATTGAATTGGGATTAGTAGCTGTTGGCTAGAGAAATTATTGGGATTTATCATCAGTTAAGGAACCATTTATTCACTGCTTGTTATTGTGTTGTTATTAATATTATTATTATTATTATTATTATTATTATTATTATTATTATTATTATTATTATTATTTTCATGTTCTATACATATTTATAATTTCTGTATTTTATTATTTGGCCATAGTAAGTGTCGAAGTCGATCCCTCGTCACTACTTCTTCGCGGTTAGACTGGATACTTACTGGGTACCTGTTGTTTATGTACTCACGCTACAGTTCTGCACTAACCGTACAGGATCTGAGGCAGGTGCATCTAGTAGTCATCCCGGCACGCACCCTGATACTCTGAGACTTAGTGGTGAGCTGCTTCCGAGTCCGTTCTACAGCACCTGAAGTCTCTCTTTTGCATTTACTTTCTGTCCGCTCTACTTCAGATAGTAGTTAGTGTTTTGTATATTCTTCTAAGTCGCTCATACACTTGTGACACCAGGTCTTGAAATTATGCTAGTAGATATTTGATGATTGTTTTTGAGTATTTATCTCACCACACTTGTCCTTATAATTGCTCACACTTTATTTTTATTAAATTTCTCACCTCTCACTTATTTAATAATTAAAAATCAACCATTTCTAAAATGTTAAAAAAAAGAATAAATACATGGCTTGTTCACCGTTGGCTTGCCTAGCGACGATGTTGGGCGCCATCACGATCTATAGGGGAAACTAGGTCGTGACAATAAGCCCCTTAATAAAGTTTTAAAGTGGATTAGATATCCAATTCCTAATAAAAAGGATTTATTGGATAGATTGCATGACGCCATAATATTTTCAAAATTTGATTTAAAATCTGGTTATTGGCAGATTCAGATATCTGAGTCAGATAAATACAAAACTGCTTTTAATGTCCCAATGAGTCAGTATGAATGGAATGTCATGCCTTTCGGTTTAAAAATGCTCCTTTCGAATTTCAGAAAATAATGAATGATATTTTCATGCCTTATACAAATTTTATAATTGTTTATATTGATGATATTTTAGTATTTTCAAAAAATATTGAAATTCATTTTAAACATTTGTATCTTTTTAGAAAAATTATAATTCAAAATGGCCTAGCCATTTCTAAACCAAAAATGGCCTTTTTCCAGACCAATGTAAGATTCTTAGGTCATCATATTCAAAATGGAAGAATAGTTCTGATCTAGAGAAGTATTGAATTTGTATCCAAATTCCCTGATGTCATAACTGATAAGAGTCAACTCCAAAGGTTTCTAGAAAGCCTTAATTATATTGCTCCTTTCATAAAGGACCTTGATAAGGATACTTCAATTCTTTATGAAAGATTAAAGAAAAATCTGAAAACATGGACTGATGATCATAGTAAATCAGTCAAACGAATTAAGCAGAAAGTTAGAACCTTCCATGCCTTGTGCTTGCTAATCCAAGTTCGGCAAAGACTATTGAAACTGATGCCTCAGATATTGGATATGGTGGAATATTAAAACAATATTCCCCAACTGATAAACAAGAATATCTTGTTCAATTCTATTTGGAAAAATAGAATAATTCCCAAAAGAATTATGCTATTGTGGCTAAGGAAATCCTTGCCATAGTAAAATGTGTATTAAAGTTCTAGACTGATTTATACAATCAGAAGTTTCTAATAAAAATGATTGCCAAGCAGCAAAGTTTATCTTTAATAAATATTGTAAACATGATATTTCTAAACAGATGTTTGCAAGATGGCAAGCCTTGTTAGCTCCATTTGATTTTGAATAATTTATAAAAAGGGGTCTGATAATAGTCTTCCTGACTTTCTTACTAGAGAATATTTGGATTAATAATCTTTCGTTAATCTTTGTCAGGATGAGACCAAGTTTCAATCCCTCTTCTAATAGAAGAGGAAGAGGAAGGACAAATATGGGCAGAGATAATATTCTTGTCCGGATGGGACAACAGAAGCTAATAGCTTCAAATATTGTAAATACATTTGGTCTTAATACAGACCATACCATGTACAAAGACTTTATAGATTTTATGAAATCCAAGAAGAAGGAAGTTAATAGTTCTCCATCATATTCTGCAACACTCATGAATGACAGTGAGGAAAACACAGAGGTATATGATAAGAATACATATGAGGAAGTTGTACTTCTGCTAGAATATTCTGATTTAAAATGGAGAAATGATCCATGGCAGATTATGAATAGATATTTTGATACGGTAAATTATGCTACTCCTGCTTATAAATACAGGATGCAGTATGAGATTATACTCCTATCAATAGGATCAGCTGAAATCCAGCATTTGTTCCCGGCCAATACTAGAAAAGTGTTTTATTTTCAAAAATTATCATAAAGAGGATAATAGCCTCAAATGAGTGCGGACTTAGTACCCTCAAAGAAAAGGATTATACCCACCCAGAACAAAAGGTTCCAATAAAGTTCAATTAGGACTATGTTGATAGTTTTTATAAAACTATTTTATATGAAAATCCAAATAAGAAACATTCTTGGTTTATAAAAATTTGTTCTAACAATTTTACAGAACAAATTCCAAATTGGTTCGGACAATGGTGGATATCATATGTCTTTCATTGAATATTTTACCAGATACATATAAAATCTTATATACTGAATGGGTTGAAGTATCCCCAAAAATACTGGAATTATAGAGAAACAATATTTTCTTCCTCAGGATTGTATTAATGTACTTCTTTATAGAATTTTCTATACCATGGATAATGAGATGGTCAGTAGAAGTCCATACTGATATAAATGGATTTCCCTGTCTAAAGAGGATTTTTTATACAAAATTCTGCAATAAATTACTCCATAAAAATACTAATAGGAATCTTCATGGAAGTGAATTATAGATGCTGTTAAGAGTGCTATCAATAAATATAAAAAACAGGAAGCACCAGCAATTAGAACAATGGAAGATAGTCCTTTCAGCAAAATAACCAGAAAGCTTCAAATGAAGAAAGGGACTATGTCTAAATTCGAAATACTGGCTTCATATATGGAGGAAGTCAAGAGAGATTTAATAAAAAATCTGGACATAGAGATACCAGATGATATCTCCATGACATCAGTAGGTCATACCATGGAAGAAGAAACTGTCATAGCGGGAGAATCTCGGGATATGGAAGCCACCAAAGAATTTGAAAAATATTTACAACAATTTGACCAATTCAAAGAAATTATGGAAGAATTTTCCAACAACAAGAATAAAGGAAAAGAAAAAGTTTAAAGACATGAGACCCCATCTCTCAGAATTATTGGGGTAATAGAGACAAAAGACTTTGATAAAGCAATTGGATCTACTGATAAGGAAGAATCGACTTTATAAAAGTTATTTGTTTTATTACTTTATCCTTTTTATCTTGTCGGCCATGATGTAATTATTTTATCGGCCATTTAACAATTAAGTTTTATCTGTTACGAGATAGATCCATTATATAAGGATCTCAATTTTTAAGGTGAAGGCAGGCCTCGACCAACACCTCCATTTTAAAGTTTTCTAGCTTCTCTCTCTCCTTAGCATTTCTTTGTAAAGAACACCCTTTTGTATAAATTTTATTTGGAATAAAAATCAGAAAAGGTCATTTGGTCATAATTCGATAGTCTCAGGCATTTAATTTATTTTGTTTTTTATAATTTAGATATTCATTTAGCCTAAATGATAGGCTAAATAGTGTTGTGTTTAACTTATGCATACTAGTCTATTCTTGATCACGTTTTGTTACTAGTTTATACTGTATCACCCAATGGTTCTGATGTTGAGATTGTAGAGCCCAGGCAGTTTAACAGACCAGGCAATAAATCTTGATTATGGCAACATAACCGGTGGTCCTTAAGACTTGTATTAGTCAGGTGGGCGTTGAGAGAGTCATGAGGAGGACTGTAGTTTAAGGTTTGCTTGACATGACTATGGCTTGACAAGGCTCGTGTCTCAATAGAATTTTATCCTGTAGGTCCATTGTGGCAATCTTTCTTGATGTGACCCATGTCCCCACACTCGAAACAACCCCTCCTCTGACGGAACTGCTTCTCCTGATAACCCGAGGAACTGCCTATAGAAACTTGAGCAGACGAGGCATGGTGAGAACTCGGCACTGGTAGTGCACTGAATGAAGACTATCCTGAGCAAACACTATAAGAACCGTGGCTAACTGATGCACTATGATGAGCTAGACGAGTCGTCTGAGCGAGCCTATAAGGACGACCCCTACTGTGGTAGGACTGTCCCCCAGAAGGAACACCACTAGAACCACCCGAACTACGAGGCCTCTTGGCCTCCCTCTCCTCATGCTCCTAACTACGGGCCATCTCTATCTGACGAGCAATATCAACCACCTCATCGAACATAGCACCAGATACCCTATCCCGAGTCATAAGCAACCGCAACTGATAAGTGAGGCCATCAATGAACCTCCTAATCCTCTCCATCTCAGTGAGGACCGACCAAACTATGTGACGAGCCAACTCAGAAAACCTCATCTTGTACTGGGTCACAGACATACCATCCTTACGTAGCTACTCAAACTGTCTGCGCAGCTCCTCCCTGTAAGACTGTGGCATGAACTTCTCCAAGAAGAGAACAGAGAACTCATGCAAATGTAAGTGGTGCCATACCAACCGGCTTGCACCTGTCATAAGCCCCCCACCATCTAAAGGCAGCCTCACTGAACTGAAAAGTACTGAATGAGACCCCACTGGTCTCCAGAATACCTGTCGTGCGAAGAATACACTGGCACCTTTCCAAAAGAGTCATGGGCATCCTTGGACTCAGCCCCACTGAATGATGGAGGCTGGATTCTACCAAATTTCTCTAGTCTCCTCTGCTCATCCTCAGCTATAATGGGACCCACTTGGGCCTAAGCAGTTGCAACCGGCTGGACTAGTAGTACCCCCGGTGTCTGAAGTCCCTGCATCACCGGCTCTGGTGTACGGGCAGCGGGAGTCTGTGTACCTCCCCCGGCCTAAGAAGTGGCTGCCGCGGCTGGAACAGAAACCTCCTGAGTAAGGTTGGTGCACAATGTAAAAATCTGAGCCAAAGCCTCCTGAAGGCCTGGAATCATAATAGGCACAGTTGGTGCTTGAGCTGGCCCCACTGGCTCAACTGTATCTGGTAACTGCCCATGAGCTACAGCAATGGTGGATCTGTAGGTGTCACTCTAGCTGTTGTACGAGTTGCACCTCTGCCACTACCGCGACCTCGGCCTCTCGTGGCCCTAGCTGGTGGTACTGGTGGTTGTCTGTCCTAACCGGTAGCATGTGTCCTCACCATCTGTGAGAGATCAGAACAACGAAAATATAGTGACCGGAATCAACAAATCTGCATGACAAGAATACAAGAATGTGAAGTTTTCCTAAGGGTTCGGCAACCTCTTGAAGATAAGTACAGATGTCTCCGTACCGATCTGGAAGACTCTACTAAACCTACTCATGACTCGTGAGACCTATGTAACCTAGGCTCTGATACCAACTTGTCACGACCTAAAACTCGACATGTCGTGATAGCGCCTATCATAGTACTAGGCAAGCCAACATCTCACACATACTAACACTTTTAAAACTCAAATATGTGGACGCCAAGCAGCTACCTCGATGATCTCCGAACAGATAGACTCCACGATCAACAACCGTTGTGCCTGGAAATGCTTGAATTTGCACACGAGGTGTAGGGTGTAGTGTGAGTACAACCAACTCAATAAATATCGCAAATAAACAGGGCAAGGTAAGAGAAGCTTAATTGTTGAAGTCACTAGTTAAATCAGTATAGTTCTACCCCTTTTTTTATTAACATAATATGAGATTTAAAGCTAGCCCATAAGGCTTCGTGATACGAATATTCGTGTGTGCATGTGCACTGGTTCTCAAATACCCTGCTCAATAGTATTATGGCATGTAGGGGAAAGAAAACAAGTAGATCAGATAAATGATCAGGATACTACAAATTTCACACACTGCACGGACAACTCACGTGCCAATAGAATCTGAACGGACAGCTCAGGTGTAAATAATATCAATATGTGGATCGGCACGGACAACTCACGTGCTGCACAGATAACTCACGTGCCAATAATATCAATATGTGTATCCGTACAGACAACTCAAGTGCAGCACGGATAACTCATGTGCCAATAATATAATCTGCCCGGCATAGCTACATGCCCCAGTCCAACATATCATACAGAAGCAATGAAGAAAGTGTACAAGTATATAATGAATGAAATAAGATTCTCCAATCCTTGGATTGGTATAAATAACATGCTAAAATGTAGGTATGTACAAAGTGTGATATCGTAGCTCAATCTAGAAATTTCATTAATGAAAAGCATCTATCAGGTTCGTTCAGGGATTTAACCTCTAAGTAGACCCATCAAGGCTCAATTATATCACATAAATTGTTACCACATGTTAGATATCAAAGCTAGAAGCATAAGAGTCATTTATGGGCTTATAGGAGCCCAGACACAACCCAAACATGAATACACAACCGTGGTGCCCGCACACGGGATCATCCCCACACATGTGCGCACCCAAAAGCACGTGGCTATAAGAACAATTCAGGTAACTAGTGCTTCAACCGAGTTAAAATATGATACTTACCTCAAGCAACTCGAATCACTCCGCTAGAAAGCTCTTGCCTCGCGAATTGGCCTCTGAAGGCCTCGAATCTAGTCACAATTAATTCGATACAATCAACACAAATTATAGGAATCAATTACATATGAATATGCTAGATTTTCCAATAAAATCAAAAAATCAACCCAAAAATCAATAGTGGGGCCCACGTCTCAGAACCCGACAAAAGTTACAAAATATGAACGCCCATTCAACTACGAGTTCAACCACTTTTCGGTCTCAAATTCACTTTTCGGCCTCAAGGTTAGGCAAGGGACTTACCTCGTCTCAAAGCTCACTTTTCTGCCTAAATTGCACTCTAAGGACCCAACTTGGTGCCGAACAATCCGCAGCTAGCCAAATGTTATATAAAATAATCAATATACGCTCAAAAGTTAATAATTTATCTATTAGAGTAATTACCCAATCCAAATTGGAAGATTCTACCCGGATTCCAGAAATGTTTGAAGATAATTGTTACCCATAACCTCATGAACTCAAATATATAAATTTCACCCAATTTCATAACTATTTTCGTGGTTAAATCCCATTTTTATCAAAACCTAGGTTTTTTAACTAAACCCATAATTTTTCATAATTTTACATGTTAAAATCTACCCATAATCTATGTATTTAACTTACAGTGGGTAGGAATTACTTACCTCAAGGTGCTAGGTTAAAACCCCCCCTCAAAGAGCTCTATATTCCACCAACAAGTGAGAGAAATGAAGAAATGAGCCTGAGTCTCGGCTTAAATGCACCCCTTCTGCCCAGCGATTTTTCCGCACCTGCGGAAGGATCTCCGCTTCTGCGGGACCGCTCTTGCGGTTGATTGTCCGCATCTGTGGAAAATGCATGACCTATTACCAGCCGCACCTGCAGCCAAGTCCCGCATCTGCGAGTCCACTTTTGTGGCTTGCCTCACGTACCTGCGACCATGGCCAGGCTGCCTCTCTTCGCATATACGGACCCCTTCATTGCAGAAGAGAGTTCGCTTCTGCGGAAATGCTTTGCTACTGCGGAGCTCGCTGACCCCTCCTCTTTCCGCTTATGCGAGCGAGGCCACGCACCTGCGGTACCGCTCCTGCGGTACCGCTCCTGCGGTCATTCCCACCGCAGGTGCGAACGCACTAGATGACAGGCACCAACTACTCTTTTCCAAAGAGCAAACAAGCTCTGTCGACCCTCCAAATCCTATACGGGGTTCCGAGGCCTCGACCAAACATACCAACAAGTTTGTAAACATAAAACGGACTAGCTCGCACCCTCAGAATGCGGAAAACAACATTAAAACCAAGAATCACCACCCAAAAACAAATAGATTCAACTTATGAATTTAAAGTTCTTTCAACTTACTCTGAATGCGTCAAATCATACTTAAACTACTCGGAATGACACCGTGCAAGTCTTAAATTCACCATACAGAGCTATCCATAGGCTCATAATTCCAAATGGACCTCGATAACACCAAAACCTACTTCAAACCAAATTTAAAGAACATTAAAACCTTCGATGAGCCAACTTCCAACTTTAGGCGACGAAACGTTCCCAGGTCATCCAAACCCCGATGCAAACACACGCCCAAGTCCAAAATCATCATACGAATCTATTGGGATCGTCAAATCCCGGTTTCAAGGTCGTTTACTAGAAATGTTGACCCAAGTAAAACTTAACCCTTTAAAACCAATATTAAGGAACTAAGTGTTCCGACTTTAACCCGAACCCTTCCAAACCCGAACTAACCATCCTCGCAAGTCATAAAATAGTAAAAGCACATACGGGGAGTCTTATTTAGTGGAACAGGGTTCTAGAAAGCAAAACAATCGGTCGGGTCGCTACATTCTTCACCTCTTAAACAAACATTCTTTCTGGAACGGGTCTAGAATCGTACCTGGAGTGCCGAGTAAGTGTGGATATCTACTATGTATGTCCTCCTCGGTCTCCCAAGTCGCCTTCTCGACTGGTTGCCCCTCCACTGGACTTTTACCATAGAAATCTTCTTGGACCTCAACTGACGAACCTGCCTGTCAACAACGGCAACTGGCTCCTCCTCATAACCCAGACTCTAATCTAACTTAACCGCGATGTCGTCTAACAAATATGACCTTTCGGCATGATACTTCCAGAGCATAGACACATGGAAGACTGGATGAACTCCCGATAGACTGTGAGGCAAGGCAAGCTCATAAGAAACCACCCCAACTTACCTCAACAACTCAAATGGACCTACTATAAACCTTGGGCTCAACTTGCCCTTCTTCCAGAACATCATGATCCCCTTCATCGGTGAGACTTTCAAGAGAACCTTCTCGCCTACTATAAATGATAAATCACGTGCCTTCTGATCTGTGTAACTCTTCAGTCTGGACTGTGCTGTGTGAAGTCGCTCCTGAATCAAATTTACCTTTTCCAAGGCATCCTTCACCAAATCAGTACCATATAACTAAGCCTCGCTGGGCTCAAACTATCCGATGGGCGAACAACATCGCCGACCATATAAAGCTTCAAATGGAGCCATCTCAATGTTGAACTGATAACTGTTGTTATAAGACAACTCGGCCAAAGATAAGAATCGATCCCACTGCCCTCCAAAGTCAATCACACATTCTTTCAGCATATCCTCCAAGATCTAAACTGTCCGCTCTGACTGCCCGTCGGTCTGCGGAGGAAAGGTTGTGCTGAGCTCTACTCGAGTCCCTATCTCACTCTATACTCCCCTCCAAAAATGCGAAGTAATTTGAGGGCCTCTATCTGATACGATGGAAACAGGCACACCATGCAACCGAACAATCTCCTGAATGTAAATCTTGGCCAACCTCTCTGAAGAATACGTGGTCACAACTGGAATGAAGTGTGTCGACTTGGTCAAACTATCGACAATGACCCAAACTCCATCAAACATCCTCAAGGACCGCGGCAACCCAACATCTAAGTCGATAGTAATGCACTCCCATTTCCACTCAGGTATAACTATCTACTGGCGTAGGCCACCTGGACTCTCATGCTCATACTTAACCTACTGGCAATGTAGGCACCTCGCTACATACTCAACTATGTCCTTCTTCATCCACTGCCACCAATAATGCTGCCTCAGGTCACGTTACATCTTCGTAGCACCTGGATGAATAGAGTACCGAGAATTGTGTGCCTCATCTGAAATACCTTCCCTCAACCCATTAACATTAGGGACACATAGACGACCCTAGAGTCGCAGAACACCATCATCACCGATAGTAACCTCATTGGTACCATCCTGTAGTACCGTCTCTCTGAGAACCAATAAGTGCGGATCGTCGTACAGGCGAGCCCTAATATGCTCGAATAGTGAAGACCGGGCAATGACACAAGCAAGAACTCGGATAGGCTCTGAAATATCCAACCTCACAAGTCTGTTAGCCAAGGACTAAATGTCAAAATCTAATGGCCTCTCCTCTGCTGAAATGAATGCAAAACTACCCATACTCTCCACCTTTATGCTCAAGGCATCCGCAACCACATTCGCCTTGCCCAGATGATAAAGGATGGTAATATCATAATCTTTTAGTAACTTAAGCTACCTGCACTACCTCAAATTGAGATTCCTCTTCTTGAACAAATGCTGCAAGCTACGATAATCGGTGTAAACCTCACAGGACACCCCATAAGGATAATGCATCCAGATCTTAAGAGCATGAACTATCGTGGCCAACTCCAAATCATGTACGGTGTAATTCTTCTCATGAGGCTTCAGCTAACGTGAAGAAAATGCAATAACTCACCCATCCTGCATCAATACAAAACCCAGGCCAATGTGTGAAGTGTCACAATACACAGTATACATACCTAAATTGAAAGGAAACACTAACACCGGTGCTGAAGTCAATGCGATCTTGAGCTTCTAAAAGCTCGCCTTGCAATCATCGGACTATCGGAATGGAGCACCCTTCTTTGTTAATCTAGTCAAAGGTGTTGCAATAGATGAGAAGCCCTCCTCAAACCGACAATAATAACCTGCTAACCCCAAGAAGCTCCTAACTCGGTCCCTATGGTAGGACCAGGCCAACTCTGAACTGCCTCGATCTTCTTGGAATCTACCTTAATACCCCCTCCTTATACAACATGCCCCAAGAATTCTACAAAATCTAACAAGAACTCACACTTGGAGAACTTAGCATATAATTTCTATTCCCGCAAGGTCTGAAGCACCACTCTCAAATGTTGCTCGTGCTCTTCCATGCTATGCGAGTAGATCAAAATGTCATTAATGAAGACAATGATAAATGAGTCAATATATGACCTGAACACCCGGGCGTTAGTCAAACCGAAGGACATCACTAGAAACTCATAATGGCCATATCTAGTGCGTAAAGCCATGTTCGGAACATCCGAATCACGAATCTTCAACTGATGGTTCCCCGATCTCAAGTCAATCTTAGAGAACACCCTGGCATCTTGCAACTGGTCAAACAAATCATCAATACGCGGCAACGGGTATATGTTCTTAATGGTAACTTTGTTCAGCTGGCGGTAATCAATGCACATACGCATAGTCCCATCTTTCTTCTTCATGAATAACATCGGTGCACCCCAAGGCGACACACTCGGTCTGACAAACCCCTTTGCTAGAAACTCCTCAAGCTGTTCTTTCAACTCCTTCAACTCTTTTAGAGCCATACGGTACGGTGGAATAGATATAGGATGGGTACTTGGAGCCAAATAAATACAGAAATCGATATCACGATATGGTTGCATGCCTGGAAGATCAGAAGGAAACACATTGGAGAACTTCCGGACCATGGGCACTGAATCAATCGCTGGAGTCTTTGTAGTAGTATCCCGAACATAAGCTAGATAAGATAAACAACCCTTCTCGACCATGTGTCGAGCATTCAGAAAAGAGATAACCCGACTAGATGCACTGACAAACGAACCCTTCCATTCCAATCTAGGCAACTCTGGCATTGCCAAGGTAACCGTCTTGGCATGGCAATCAAGGATGGTGTGATATGGGGACAACTAATCCATGCCCAGGATGACCTCGAAGTCTGTCATATCACGAAACAAAAGATCCGCTCTAGTCTCATAACCACAGAAAGTCACAATACATGATTGATAGACCCGATCCACAACAACAGAATCGCCCACTGGAGAGGACACATAAACATGAGTGCCCAAGGACTCGCGAGGAACATTTAGGAAATGAGCAAACAGATATGAAACATATGAATATGTTTAACTTGGATCAAATATTACTGAAGCATCCCTACCACAGACAGAAATAATACTTGTGATCACCGCATCTAAGGCTACTACATCTGGTCTGGCTGGAAAGGCATAGAATCTGGATGGAGCGCCACCTGGCTGGCCTCCACCTATAGGACGGCCCCTACTTGCCTGCCCTCTGCTTCTGGAAGGTCGGATGGCTGGTGTGGCAGCTGGTGCTGTAATCATAGGCCGCTGACCCTACTGCACTGCCTAGCCCCAAAGCGTGGGGAAGAACCTCCTCACGTGACTAAGATCCCTACACTCAAAACAACCCCTCGGTACAGTGGACTGCTGACCTAAAGTCTGACCCTAATGGCATGAATACCCACTGAAGGAACCTTGAATAGCTGGTGAGCGGTAGGAGCTCTCTGGCATGGTGCTGAAATAGGGCCGCACTGGAACACCCCGAGGAAGCAGCCGTGCTGGATATGTGGGCCTGGTAGACTGACCCCTTACAAATTGACCTTTGCCCCTAGCCAGGGCACCACTGAACCCTANTTTTAGAGCCATACGGTACGGTGGAATAGATATAGGATGGGTACTTGGAGCCAAATAAATACAGAAATCGATATCACGATATGGTTGCATGCCTGGAAGATCAGAAGGAAACACATTGGAGAACTTCCGGACCATGGGCACTGAATCAATCGCTGGAGTCTTTGTAGTAGTATCCCGAACATAAGCTAGATAAGATAAACAACCCTTCTCGACCATGTGTCGAGCATTCAGAAAAGAGATAACCCGACTAGATGCACTGACAAACGAACCCTTCCATTCCAATCTAGGCAACTCTGGCATTGCCAAGGTAACCGTCTTGGCATGGCAATCAAGGATGGTGTGATATGGGGACAACTAATCCATGCCCAGGATGACCTCGAAGTCTGTCATATCACGAAACAAAAGATCCGCTCTAGTCTCATAACCACAGAAAGTCACAATACATGATTGATAGACCCGATCCACAACAACAGAATCGCCCACTGGAGAGGACACATAAACATGAGTGCCCAAGGACTCGCGAGGAACATTTAGGAAATGAGCAAACAGATATGAAACATATGAATATGTTTAACTTGGATCAAATATTACTGAAGCATCCCTACCACAGACAGAAATAATACTTGTGATCACCGCATCTAAGGCTACTACATCTGGTCTGGCTGGAAAGGCATAGAATCTGGATGGAGCGCCACCTGGCTGGCCTCCACCTATAGGACGGCCCCTACTTGCCTGCCCTCTGCTTCTGGAAGGTCGGATGGCTGGTGTGGCAGCTGGTGCTGTAATCATAGGCCGCTGACCCTACTGCACTGCCTAGCCCCAAAGCGTGGGGAAGAACCTCCTCACGTGACTAAGATCCCTACACTCAAAACAACCCCTCGGTACAGTGGACTGCTGACCTAAAGTCTGACCCTAATGGCATGAATACCCACTGAAGGAACCTTGAATAGCTGGTGAGCGGTAGGAGCTCTCTGGCATGGTGCTGAAATAGGGCCGCACTGGAACACCCCGAGGAAGCAGCCGTGCTGGATATGTGGGCCTGCTAGACTGACCCCTTACAAATTGACCTTTGCCCCTAGCCAGGGCACCACTGAACCCTACAAAATATCGGAACTGCTTATCCATCGTCACCTGCTCTCGTCTCTGCTGACGGACACCCTTGATCCTCCGATCTATCTCCACAACTAGCTCGTACGAAGTCCCCATCTCAACCTCTCAGGCCATAGTGGCCTGAATACTAGAGTGTTAACTCACAACAAACCTCTGCACTCTCTCTGCATTGGTAGGAAGTATCATAAGTGCATGGAGAGACAACTCAGAGAATCTCACCTCATAGACGGTCACTAGGATCCAGCCCTACTGGAGCTGCTCGGACTAAAATCGCAACTCTTCCCTCTGATAGAGTGGAATATATATGTCCAGGAAGAGGCGTGTGAACTGGTCCCAAGTCATGGGACAAGAACCTGTAGGTCTACCGAGAAGATAAGATTGCCACCATCTACGAGCCCTGCCCTCAAGCTGAAAGGTGGTAAAGTCCATCTGTGGGACTCTAATATCCTCATGTTGTGCAGTCTGTCCCTGCACCGATCAATAAAGTCCTGGGGGTCCTCGTGTAGCTCAACTCCAAAGGCAAGAGGATGTAGCCTGGTCCATTTGTCTAATAGATTTAGCGGCTCGCCGACCGCAACTGGTCTGGGCTCAGGTATAGCTGCTGCAACTGGCTGATATAGGGCATTTACATGCCCCGGAACCTTAGTGGTAGGGGTCTGTGCTCCCCTCCCCCCCCCCATGTCTGAGATGTGTCTGGGTCCGCTGGAAATACACTAGCCTAAGTCATAGAATCCATGAACCGCAGTATACAGCCCATGACCTCCTGGAATCCCGGTGCGGACATGAAATCCACTGGGTTGGCTCTGCTTCAGGCACCTCGCCCTGCTCCTCAATAATAGGATCCTCTACTGGATCTATTGGTGGCACAATTGGGGAAACTCTAGGATGTCCTCGTCCTCTACCACGGGCTGGAGCCCTCCCTCGTAACATGGGGAGCAACTCCTCCATGACCGGGTACATCTATTGCGCACGTTCTCACCATCTGTGAGAGAATAAGAGAAAGATACTTATCACAACATCAACTGCACGATAGGATATGAAGAAAGAGTAGTTTCCTAACACCCTATATCCTCTCGAAGATAAGTACGAACGTCTTCGCACCGATCCGCAATACTCTATTAGGCCTACTCATAACTTGTGAGACCTATGTGAACCTAGTTCTCTCATACTATGTTGTCACGGCCCAATTTCACCTAAAGGCCGTGATGGTGCCCAACGACGCCTCTAGGCAAGCTAACGGGGAACTAGCCATGTGTGTATTCCTTTTAACAATTTCGAGATAGTTGATTTTATTTGTTAAGTAAGTAATAGGTGAAAAATTTAATAAAAATAAAGTGTAAATGACATCTGTGCTAATTTTAATAAAATTTATTTGTTCAGTAGGATCAGGAATAGCACTAGCAATATTATCTGTGCTAATTTTTATGACATCTATTCTATTATTTTCTCTAATTCTGAAAGCTGCTCTGAAGCTTTCAGGTAATCCTCTTAATGTAAGTGGCTTGAAGATACTTAGTATTAAACCAATATGCAAAAATCTATGAGTTTCTCTATAAGGGGCTAAATCATTTTCAGATAATAATCTGAAAGTAGCATGATCCTATCTACTGTGATAGTCTCTTTAGTAGTTTTAACTACTTATTTTAAACCTAATTTCTCAAAGGCACCTAATTGGTATATAACCTTAGGTTGGATTCTAGGAATCATCATTTATTAAGAAGATCTAATTGTTGAGGCATATCATACTCTTCTTTCCTACGTTTTTTAGCAGTAGTCTGTTTCCTAATGATATTCATTAGAAAGAATGTGTTGAACTTTGCACCTATTTCTACTCTTTCACATGTCTCTGATAGCATTAATTTACAGGATCGCTACAATGGAACTATAGGATAAAATTTTATTGATACACCAGCCCTGTCAAGCCACAGTCTTGTCAAGCAAACCTTAAACTACGGTCCTCCTCATGACTCTCTCAACGCCCACCTGGCTAATATGAGTCTTAAGGACCACCGGTTATGTTGCCATAACCAAGGTTTATTGCCTAGACTGTTAAACTACCTGGTCTCTACTGTCTCAACCTCAGAACCATTGGGTGATACAGTATAAAACTAGCAACAAAATGTGATTAAGAATAGACTAGTATGCATTAGTTCAACACAACACTAATTAGCCTATCATTTAGGCTAAATGAATATCTAAATTATAGAAAAAAAATAAATTAATAGTATCAGAGCCATGTGAAAGAGTAAAAATAGGTGCAAAGTTCAACACATTATTTCTAATGAATATCATTAGGAAACAAACTACTGTTAAAAACAGTAGGAAAGAAGAGTATGATATGCCCCAACAATTAGATCTTCTTAATAAATGGACGATTCCTAGAATCGAACCTAAGGTTATATACCAATTAGGTACTTTTGAGAAATTAGGTTTAAAATAAGTAGTAAAACTACTAAAGAGACTATCATAGTAGATAGTGATCATGTTACTTTCAGATTATTATCTGA
>AWOL01S0043875.1:26508-39227 GCA_000715115.1 Nicotiana otophora | reverse complement strand
GCACTCTAATATTGTTCTGGCACTTTTGGGGGTGCAGACCGCACATTTTGGGGTGATGAGGCGAAGGAGAGGTGCGCACCGCAGCAGAAAAATGCGGACTTCAGAGGAGGAGTGCGGACCGCACAATTCTGTCCACGGCCGCACTCCAAGGAGTTCTACAGATTCGCCGGTCCGACTTCGGAAGCTTATATCTTTTGATCCACAAGGAATTTTGGGATGATTCAAAAACAAAAGTTATATCCCTTCATGTCTAGTTTCCAGAAATCTAAAGGAATTATTATGGGGACATCTGTAGAGAAAGTTATGGCCAATTCACTAAAGCCTAGGGGTAGAGAAGCTGCGAAGTGCGGACCGCACAATCTTTGTGCGACCGCAGAACTTGGAATGTGCGGACCGCACAAAAATGGTGCGGTCAACACAATGAGGGTTCATATTATGTATTATAAAACCCAGGGTGTGGGTATTATTTCACATTTGGACTTTGGGAGCTCGGTTTGTGGCGATTGTTTATGGGATTTTCAAGAAATTCATTGGGGTAAGTGATTCTAACCCAGATTTGGTTAACATACATCAATATATCATTGCTTTCATTATTTAATCAGTATTTTGAGATGAAAATTTGGGAAAAATTGTAGAAATTTCATCAAAAATAAATTTTTGGGATTTGAATACCAATTCGGAGTCGAATTTGGATAAAATTGGTATGGTTGAACTCGTATCAGAATGGGTGTTCGCATTTCATGAAAAAATGTCGGGTTCCGAGAAGCGGGTCCCGCGTTGACTTTATTGACTTTTTAGAATAAATTTTTAAGTCGGTATTTTATTATCCGAAATTATTTCCGATGAATTTTAATGAAGTTATATAATTGATTTGAATAGATTTGAGAAGTCCGTAAGCCAATTCAAGCAAGAAGGAGATTTTGGAATATCAGCATAACTTCAAAAAGGTAAGTGTCTTGTTTAACCTCGAGTTGGGGAAATACCCTTTAGGCATTAAGTATTATGTGCAAACTGTATAATTGAAAATCATGTACGCGAGGTGACGAGTACGTAGTTGGTTTATATGTGCAAATTGCGTTGATTAAAATCCTTAGATGCCCTAAGGTATTAAATTGGAAATTATTGACACTTATTAAATTCTCTATTTGTCATGCCTAGATCTATGTTTATTGAAATTGTTTTATACGATGATTTGGTGTGATGGCCACCTTGATTTTATGTGAAATATTATTTTGTTGAGCTGTTCACTCTCGGATAATTTTGTTAAGATTTTGTGCACATTATGGTCGAGCCATGGTCTCCTTATTGTGAAAAATAATGTATTGTTGATTTTTGTGGCAAGTTGTAATATTTGGGCACTTGATGTGCAATTTGTGATATGTTGTAAGATTGGAGCACTTGATGTACAATTTGTGATATGCTGTAAGATTTGAGCACTTGATGTGCAATCTGTGATATGTTGTAAGATTTGAGAACTTGATGTGCAATTTGTGAAATGTTGTAATATTTGGGCACTTGAGGTGCAAGTTGTATGATGCTGTGATATTTGGGCACTTGAAGTGCGATTTGTGAAATATTGTGATATTGATATGCATGCGGTGAGATAAGGGCGGTTTGAAATGCGTGGCTAGTTGGGGAACTAGTAGAAGTCATGCGGTGATATAAGGTCTGGGTGTTAAAATGCATGGGGTGAGATAAGGGTGGCTTGAAATGCGTGGCTAGTAGGGAAACTACTAGAAGTCATGCGGTATGATAAGGATGGCTAAAACGCGGGATGCTATTTCGGAAAAAAGGATTTATTTAAAATTAAATGTGAAGGCTCCCACGGTGATATAAAGAAATGAGATATTGTGAATTTATGATTTGGCACTGCGAGGCGGTCTCAGGAGTGGCCTGTTGATATTGTTTTATTTATGATTTTGTCTTAGGTGATTGTGTTTCATTTAATATGTAAATTCTTGTCTTCTTCTATGATGTACTAGTTGACTTTATTATTATGTGTTTTGTGCTCCTATTTATATTGTGTTTGCTTTTGCTTTTTAGCACGGGACTTTGAATAAGTATATTTCTGGTGTTTCTTACTGATTTTCGATGAATGAGTTGATTTAAATAAAAGGAGTTATTATGTTTTAAATTAAATAGCTTTACATCCAAATTAGTAGTTAACTGATGCTTTAATTTAAGTGCAAATATTATTTTATTCACCCAAATGATTTTTTAAATAACTGCATTTCTTTGCTGATTTTCTTACTTGATTTAAAAATTGTGAACTTATTGTATTTAAAATAAATTGATCGTGTGGATCTTATATACATTTATTATTGACACGTGAGTTGTCCGCGTGGTTGTGATAGAAATATGGGCATGGGGTACCGGGTGAAATAGGATGGTTTTATTATTTATACGTGAGTTGTCCGTGTGATTGTGATAGAAATACGGGCACGAGGTTCCATAAAATAATGCAAGTGGGTCGAGACCCGTAATTTTTATGATTGTAAAATGAGGTGTCACATGGTGAATTTTACTTGAAAAATATATTTATTGGAAAAAAGTATATTCAAAATATATTTATTTAAAAGAAGTATATTCGAAAGATACTTGTCTTAAATAATAATATGTGAAGGAATTATATTTGAAGGACTTCATTAATTGATTTTACTTGTGTGTCTTATTCGTCTGAGCGATAAGTATGATGTTCTTGTTGCCTTGATGTTATATCACTAGTTGATTTTGTTGTTATCATTGTTAGTTGTTTTCCAGTACTTTTGTATACTGCTATATTGCACAGGTTAGTTGACTAGTGAGTGTCTTGACTGTACCTCGTCGCTACTCCACTAAGGTTAGTCTTGATACTTACTGGGTACCGATTGTGGAGTACTCAAACTACACTTCTGCACATTTTTGTGCAGAGTTAAAGCGGGACCGTAAGGATTCAAGGTAGAGGTGCTTGGTCGTCGTTGTCCCTTGGAGTCATTTCATTTCATTGTACTGTTAATTTTTAATCAAATAGTATTGTATATTCGGCCCTCGTGATCATCCCATATATTCAGTTAGAGTTCGTGGCTCAGTACTACTAATCTTGGTAGGTTGTGTATTGTAATTATTTCCGCAGTTAGTTTTGGTTACTTATTTAATTCAAAAACTATTGCTTCAAAATGTAATAGAAATCGACTTACCTAGTCTTAGAGACTAGGTGCCATCACGACACATGTGGTGGGATTTTGGGTCATGACAAGTTTGTATCAGAGCTCTAGGTTCATAAGTTCTACGAGTCATGAACGAGTCTAGTAGAGTCTTGCGGATTGGTACAGAGGCGTCTGTACTTATCTTCGAGAGGCTACCAAACTGATTGGAAATTTCCACTTCTTTCATTCTTGTCGTGCGGATTTGTTGATTGTAGAATTTGAGCCTTTGTATCTCTATTCTCTCAAAGATGGTGAGGACACGTGCTACAGAGTTAGCTGAGCAGGAATCCGCACATACTGCTAGGGCTGCAAGAGGCTGGGGCCGAGTTAGAGGCCGAGGCACATGTCGAGGAAGGGCACGTGCCGCGACTAGAGCACCTATCAGAACAGCAGTTGAGGAGCTGCCAGTAGCTCCAGTTAGGGGACAGGTACCAGAAGCACCTGTTGTTACCCTAGGACTTCAGGAGACTTTAGCACAGTTCATGAGTATGTTTGGTACATTAACTCAGACGGGATTGATCTCTGTTGCACCAAATATTTTGCAGATTGGGGGAGTAGCCCAGACTCCTACAACAACTCCAGAGCAACACGTTCATGTTGGTCAGGTTTCAGGTGTCGTATCGGTACAACCTGTTATTCCAGTTCGGCCTGAGGTCAGACCAGAGGTATCAGAAAAAGAACAAAAGAGACTTGAAAGGTTTAAGAAGTATAGTCCACCTACTTTTAGTTGCAGAACTACAAAGGATGCCCAAGGATTTTTAGAAACTTTTCACCGTATTCTCCGCACCATGGGTATTGTAGAAATGAACGGAGTTGCCTTTACTACATTTCAACTATCAGGCGCAGCATATCAGTGGTGGCAAATCTATGAAGAAGGTAGACCAGCCGATGCAACACCACAAACTTGGGCTCAATTTTCAAAAATGTTCTTGAAAGAGTTTGTTCCCTAGACTCTCCTAGATACGTGGCGCACAGAGTTTGAACGATTGCGTCAGGGCACTATAACAGTGTCAGAATATGCGATCAGGTTTAGTGAGTTACCCGGCTTGCACCTATCTTGGTTCCTACAATCAGAGAGCGGGTCCGCAGATTTATTGAGGGGCTTGAATATGATATTAAAATATGCATGGCTCGAAAACTACAAACTGATACTCCATTTCAACAAGTAGTGGAGATTGCAAGAAAGATTGAGGGTGTTTTAGGTGAGGAAAGGGAGCCTAAGGAGGTCAAAAGGTCTCAAAGATCTGGTGGGTTCTGTGGATTTTATTCTTCAACTAGGACCCATTATAGTGGAGGGTCGAGCAATCGGCCAGCTCAGTCCTCACATCAGATTACTCGGAGTGCTCCAGTAAGTTCTTACAATGCACCACCGACACGAGGTTCCTATAATGATTATTTCAGTTATTCGGCACAGACTCAGTACGAGCAGCCGCGACCTCAGAGGGGTTGTTATGAGTGTTGATACTAGGCACATCATGAGAGATTATCCCAGACTTGGGAGGGGCAAATTTCATCAGAATACTCTAGCTTCAAGCTTTATTCCAGTTAATACTCTACGTGCAGAATCAGCTAGAGGTAGAGGACAGACGGGTAGTGGGCGCCTAAGAGGTGGAGACCCGACCCGTTAATATAATCGCTATGATTTAGCTAAGTCCAATACACCAAATGGTGACGTTACATGTACGATCGTGATTTTGTTATAAAAGGATATTCTTTTCCTTAATTTGATTTGATTTTGAATATTTAGGTGCGTCCTCCTATTATGATCCACTTATGGGTGAGCTTCGTAAATATTTGTGACCCACTTATATGTTTATCCCTGTTGGGAGATTTGAAAATGTGAGCCCGTGTCTGTCATTTTATTTTTTACACCATTAAGGGCTATAAGTCCAAAAGTAATTTTTATTATTCATTACAGTGGGTTTAATGTGTTTTGGAATACTTGATTCCAATTTTTTCGAATTATATGCCCTACTGGTATGAGGGTTCATTATGTGTTGTGAAACATATTTACAAAATTTATTAAAAAGGAAAAAAAAGAAAAAAAAAGAAAGGAAATTGAAATTTCAGGTGGCACAATGTAAAAAAAAGAAAGGAAATTGAAATTTCAGGGGGCACAATGTGCAAATACTTGTGATTCGGAGTTAAGGACGAGATCCTCGCATTTTATATATGATGTACAATATTTAAATCGGGCTACAAGCTGCGGTGGAAGTTATATAAGGAGGAGGTCCTTGTGGTGAAATAATTATCAGTGTAAATTCTCCCTTTGTGAAATTTAATTTGTACAATAGTATTAATAGGGAGTCATACCTGTTAGGCTTATTTAATAATTCTTGTATATTGTTTGTGCATATTCAGCCATTTTCGTGCTGTAAATATTAGGTTTTAGCTTATGAGGTAAGTGCCCAGGTGGCGTTAAATGTGACTCGTTAATTCGGGTAAATAGTTATGAGGTCTTCATGCCTCACATTTTATTATCAGTGTGATAACAAAATTGTGAACTTACTTTATGAGATTAAAATGATCCTGCAGATCTTATATATATTTATTATTGACACGTGAGTTGTCCGTGTGGTTGTGATAGAAATATGGGCATGAGGTATCGGGTGAAATGTGATGATTTTATTATTGACACGTGAGTTGTTCATGTGGTTGGGATAGAAATATGGGCATGGGTGCCGTAGAAAATATAAAAGTGGACTGAGACCCGTAATTTTTATGATTGTTAAATGAGATATCACATGGTGACTTTTATTTGAAAGATATATTTATTTGAAAGAAGTATATTCAAAATATATTTATTTAAAAGAAGTATATTTGAAAGATACTTGTCTTAAATAATAATATGTGAAGGAATTATATTTGAAGGACTTAATTAATTGATTTTACTTGTGTTTCTTATTCGTCTGAGTAATAATTATAATGTTCTTGTTGCCTTGATGTTATATCACTAGTTGATTTTGTTGTTATCATTGTTAGTTGTTTTCCAATACTTTTGTATACTGCTATATTGCACAGGTTAGTTGACTAGTGAGTGTGTTGACTGTACCTCGTCACTACTCCACCGAGGTTAGTCTTGATACTTACTGGGTAGCGACTGTGGTGTATTCATACTTACACTTATGCACATTTTTGTGCAGAGACATGTATTGGAGATACCGGACTTGAGCAGAGTTAAAGCGGGACCATAAGGATTCAAGGTAGAGTTGCTTGGTCGTCGCAGTGCCTTGGAGTCATTTCATTTCATTGTACTGTTAATTTCTAATCAAACAGTATTGTATATTCGGTCCTCATGATCATCCCGTGTATTCAGTTAGAGTTCGTGACTTAGTATTACCAGCCTTGGGAGGTTGTATATTCTTATATGTTCCGATGTTAGTTTAGATTACTTATTTAATTCAAAATAATGACTTCAAAATGTAATAGATATCGACTTACCTAGTCTTAGAGACTAGGTGCCATCACGACGCCTTTGGTGGGATTTTGGGTTGTGATATTATGCTGGAAGATCATATATAAAAAATTCGAACTCCAACATATTATACTGAAAAATTTTCTGATTTTTAACAGTATTATTGTTTAGATTTTATTTTTACATGAAAAATGACTAAATTTCGATTACTTTTCAAACTATAGTTTTTTTTTAACTACAACTTCTAAATCTGGCTATTTTTAAATTTCACTGTATCAGAGATAATGGATTCTCTAATAAGTTCAAACCCAAATAATTGTGAGAAAAAAAATACTTGTGACGAACTATGCTAAAAACTAGAAGTTCTTAAAACAATTATGTCATCTTTAAGTATGTTATTNTTTAACTACAAGTTGTAAATCTGGCTATTTTTAAATTTCACTGTATTATCAGAGACAATGGATTCTCTAATAAGTTCAAACCCAAATAATTGTGAGAAAAAACAAATACTCGTGAGGAACTATGCTAAAAACTAGAAGTTCTTAAAAACATTATGTCATCTTTAAGTATGTTATGTTGAAGACAAGATAAAGTCTAATGAAAGCGTTGCCATTTTAGAAGTTTAAGCTTATATATAGAATGGACATACAATACACTTCAACATGTTAGAAAAGTATATAGAGATTTAAAGTCTAAATTTCACAATCAACTCATCTAAAATGATTTTTTCTTTACTTTGCAGACACAAAAATGTAGCATCTAATGAAGAGCATGTTAAAGATGTAATTAAGAAAATAAATGTATGTCACCTTTAAGCATTTTAAAATTTTAGATAGTGTTGGATAAAGTTCAAGGGATGGGTTTGACCAATATTGAACCCACAATATTTTTTTTATTTAGACTACATATTTCTTATGTGTGTGTGTGTGTGAAAGTCCGAAATATTAGCATAAATGTTATGTTTTGAGTTCCATATTTTCATAGAACTGAAAATTAATGTTGAACACAATGATAAAATCCTAGATCGCCTCTTGCTTTCAAACAGGTGGCCACACACTTTAGCATTTGTTTTTTGGCCAGACATGAACGCCAATATCTTTATTATGAAAAAACAGGAACGGAACTAGAAGGTTACGTATCAGAAGACATGAAAAGCCTTTGTTGTCTCAGTAGTCGAAAACGAAAAGCAACAACACAAAGATTGTCATCTTCATTTTCACTCTGTTGGGATGCATCAAAANGTCTCAGTAGTCGAAAACAAAGAGCAACAACACAAAGGTTGTCATCTTCATTTTTACTCTGTTGGGATGCATCAAAGATGTTCTTAATGGATATTTGAATCTCATTTTCGAAATGATATGCAACTCCCAAACGTTGGATTGTATCAATCAATTCAAGTTTTTGTGTACTATTATCAGGTGTTTCAACTAGCATTTGCCTCACTTTTTCTTTAGTTCTTCAAGTGCAACTCTTTCTTGGCTACTAATTTCCTGCACCAATATTTAAGCTTTATTTTTTGACCACTTTCATATTTAATTTTTCAATCATTTTGTTCTCTTGTGAAAATACAGTCAGATCTCTTTATAACAACATCGCTATATAACAGTCATTCACTATAAAACCTAAGTTTTTTATGGAACCAATTTTCATACTATATTATAATATATATTCTCTATAACAACATTTTATTATAACAACAAAATAAATCTGACTGTTATATAAAGGTTTGACTGTATTCATTACGTTAAAGGGTTCGTTGGTTGGAAAGATTCAAAAATTAATAACCTAAACATAAAATTTCCCATAAAATATTTATAGATTAAGAAGTAAAAATAGCACGGGCTCGCAAGTTTTCGGATTGGTAATTGAAAAATAGCCATTATTTTGCTGCAACATGGAAAGTTCCAGCATAATATACTGGATGTTGGGGCACATGTGTATGAACTTCCAGCATATTATGCTGGAACTCCAGCACACGGAAAGTTCCAACATAATATACTGGAGATTGGAGTACCTTTGTATGAACTTCCAGCATATTATGCTGGAACTTCAGCACACGGAAAGTTCCAGCATAATATACCGGAGATAGGAGCACCTGTGTATGAACTTCCAGCATATTATTACATTAAGAGGTCATTTGGTTGGAAATTCCGAAACAATTAATCCTATCATGACCCAAAATTCCACCACAGGCGTCATGATGGCACTTAGTCTCTTAGACTAGATAAGTCGATTACACTAACAATTTGAGCCAATTTTGTTTTTGAAACAGAATGTAAAACAAGTATCGAAACCGAAAGCAAAAAGAATTATAACAACCTCCCAAGACTGGTAATATAAAGTCATGAATTCTAACTGAATACATGAAATTATCTCAAAAATCGAAATATAATATTGTTGATATACAACTGACTATACAAGAAAGGAAAGAATTCCAAGGGACTGCGACAACCAAGCAACTCTACCTCGAATCCTTGCGATCTACAATTCTAACTTTGTTCGACTCCAATATCTCCAATACCTGGCTTTGCACAAAAATGTGCAGAAGTGTAGTATGAGTACACCACTGTCAGTATCAGTAAATATCAAGACTAATGTAATGACCCGACTTGTCATTTTGTGAATTAGCGTCGCATTCAGCGACTTAAGATTTGCGAACGCGGTCAGTGCCTCGCGTTCGCGAAGCACAAATTCCTATTGCCCAATTTTACTCTTCGCGAACGCAAGGGCTACTTCACGAACACGAAGCTTGCCTGGCTTGGCCTTCGCGAACGCGAAGGCAATTGTCCTAGCCAGCCCCTTTCCCTTCGCGGACGCGAAGTTTCGCACCTCATGCCTTCGCGAACGCGTTCTCTCTGTCGTGAACACGAAGCACAAAATGTGCCAGCCCCAATTCTTTCTTCGCAAACGCGAGACTCCCCTCGTGAACGCGAAAAAGGAAACCAGAAGTAGGTTTCTGCAGTTTCCGTAAGTCCAAATATGATCTGTTAACCACCCGAAACCAACCTGAGTCCTCGGGGCTCCAAACCAAACATGCACCCAAGTCCTAAAACCTCATTCAAACTTGCTCGCACGATCAAATCGCCAAAATAACGCCAAGAACTATGAATCGGACACCAATTCAAAGGAAAGTTTCAAGAAAACTTTAAAACTTATATTTTTACAATCGAACGTCCGAATCACGTCAAATCAACTACAATTCTCACCAAATTCGGCAGACAAGTCATAAATATTATAGTGGACCTATACCGGGCTCCGGAACAAAAATACGGACCCGAGGTCAATAAATCCAACATCAGTAATTTCTTAGAAATCATTAAGCTTTCAAGCTTTTAATATTTCATCAAAATTCCATATCTCGGGCTAGGGACCTCGGAATGCAATTCCTGGCATACGCCCAAGTCCCAAATCACAATACGGACTACCGGGATTGTCGAAACACTGATCCAGGTCCATTTTCTCAAAATGTTGACCAAAGTCAACTTAGTTGAGTTTTAAAGCTCTATTTCACATTTTAATCTATTTTTCACACAAACACTTTCCGAAATATTGTACGGACTGCAAACGCAAGTCGAGGAATGATACATGGTGCGTTTCGAGGTCTTAGAACACAGAATTACTTATTAAATTTAATGATGACATTTTGGGTCATCACATTCTCCACCTCTAAAACAAATGTTCGTCCTCGAATGGAATTAGAAAAAGTACCTGAGCTGGAGAAAATGTGTGGATATTTACTCCGCATGTCCGACTCGTACTCCCAAGTAGATGCCTCTACTGTCTGACCTCTCCAGTGCACCAGAAATGAAGGATAACTCTTAGACCTCAACTGTCGGACCTGTCGGGCTAGAATAGCCACCGACTCCTTTTCGTAAGTCATATTTTTGTCCAATTGGACTGAGCTAAAATCTAACACATGGGACGGATCACCATGATATTTTTGGAGCATAGACACATGGAGTACCGGATGAACCGCTGATAAACTAGGTAGTAATGCAAGCCTGTAGGCTATTTCACCCACCCTTTCAAGAATTTCAAAGGGTCTGATATACCTAGGGCTCAACTTGCCCTTCTTTCCGAACCTCATTACCCCTTTCATNAGTTGAAAATGGGTAGAAACCCCATTTCCAGAACTTAAGTTCTGTTTCTGGGATTTTTGCCCTTCGCGAACGCGGTCAGTGCCTCACGTTCTCAAAGCACATATTTGTGATGTCCAATTTTTACTCTTCGCAAATGCGAGGGCTACTTTGCGAACGCGAAGTTTGCCTATCTTGGCCTTCGCGAACGCGAAGGCAATTGTCCTAGCCAGCCCCTTTCCCTTCGCGGACGCGAAGTTTCGCACCTCATGCCTTCGCGAACGCGTTCTCTCTGTCGTGAACACGAAGCACAAAATGTGCCAGCCCCAATTCTTTCTTCGCAAACGCGAGACTCCCCTCGTGAACGCGAAAAAGGAAACCAGAAGTAGGTTTCTGCAGTTTCCGTAAGTCCAAATATGATCTGTTAACCACCCGAAACCAACCTGAGTCCTCGGGGCTCCAAACCAAACATGCACCCAAGTCCTAAAACCTCATTCAAACTTGCTCGCACGATCAAATCGCCAAAATAACGCCAAGAACTATGAATCGGACACCAATTCAAAGGAAAGTTTCAAGAAAACTTTAAAACTTATATTTTTACAATCGAACGTCCGAATCACGTCAAATCAACTACAATTCTCACCAAATTCGGCAGACAAGTCATAAATATTATAGTGGACCTATACCGGGCTCCGGAACAAAAATACGGACCCGAGGTCAATAAATCCAACATCAGTAATTTCTTAGAAATCATTAAGCTTTCAAGCTTTTAATATTTCATCAAAATTCCATATCTCGGGCTAGGGACCTCGGAATGCAATTCCTGGCATACGCCCAAGTCCCAAATCACAATACGGACTACCGGGATTGTCGAAACACTGATCCAGGTCCATTTTCTCAAAATGTTGACCAAAGTCAACTTAGTTGAGTTTTAAAGCTCTATTTCACATTTTAATCTATTTTTCACACAAACACTTTCCGAAATATTGTACGGACTGCAAACGCAAGTCGAGGAATGATACATGGTGCGTTTCGAGGTCTTAGAACACAGAATTACTTATTAAATTTAATGATGACATTTTGGGTCATCACATTCTCCACCTCTAAAACAAATGTTCGTCCTCGAATGGAATTAGAAAAAGTACCTGAGCTGGAGAAAATGTGTGGATATTTACTCCGCATGTCCGACTCGTACTCCCAAGTAGATGCCTCTACTGTCTGACCTCTCCAGTGCACCAGAAATGAAGGATAACTCTTAGACCTCAACTGTCGGACCTGTCGGGCTAGAATAGCCACCGACTCCTTTTCGTAAGTCATATTTTTGTCCAATTGGACTGAGCTAAAATCTAACACATGGGACGGATCACCATGATATTTTTGGAGCATAGACACATGGAGTACCGGATGAACCGCTGATAAACTAGGTAGTAATGCAAGCCTGTAGGCTATTTCACCCACCCTTTCAAGAATTTCAAAGGGTCTGATATACCTAGGGCTCAACTTGCCCTTCTTTCCGAACCTCATTACCCCTTTCATAGGTGAAACTCGGGGCAATATTCTTTCTCCAACCATGAATGCAATATCAAAAACATCACGGTCGGCATAGTTGTGCGATGTCAATCCTGAATAATCTTGACCTTATCCGAGGCATCCTGTACAAAATCGGTACCCAACAACCGAGCCTCTCCTGGTTCAAACCAAGCAGCCGGCGATCGGCATCGCCCTCCGTATAATGCCTCATATGGAGCCATCTGAATGCTCGGCTGGTAGCTATTATTATAAGCAAACTCCGCAAGTGGCAAGAAATGATCCCAAGAACCTCCAAAGTCTATAACACAAGCACGAAGCATATCTTCCAATATCTGAATAGTGCGCTCTGACTGTCCGTCTTTATGTGGATGAAATGTTGTACTCAACTCCACCCGCGTGACTAACTCACACTATACAGCTCTCTAGAAATGTGAGGTAAAATGCGTACCTCGATCTGAAATAATAGACACGGGCACACCGTGAAGGCAGACAATCTCACGAATGTAAATTTCA
>AWOL01S0043875.1:4774-19940 GCA_000715115.1 Nicotiana otophora | reverse complement strand
CCTGAGGTTCTTCAACAGTTCCAGCTACTCGAGCTCTGGACTGAGCTCTACCTCGGCCTCTAGCACGACCTCGGCCTCGACCTCTACCCCTGGCCGTAGTTTCCACCAGGGGTTCTGGTCCCTGACCATCGGTAGAGGTATTACGTGTTCTCACCGTCTGTGAGAGAATAAGAGTAGAATGGTTCAATCATCGATGATAGAATAAGATCGCACGAAAGAATAAGAAAGCAGTGATATTGTTCTTAAACTTCATAGCCTCTGAAAGATAAGTAAAGACGTCTTTTTACCGATCCTTCAGAGTCTACTAACCTTGCTCGTGACTCGTGAGACCTATGTAACCTAGTGCTCTGATACCAACTGTCATGACCCAAAATTCTCACCTTCGGACCGTGATGGCGCCTAACATTTCACTTGCTAGACAAGCCAACGTTAAAATAATATTAACCAATTTTTAAATAATCTTTAAAATTATTAATAACAAATAAATAAATAAGGAAGTAAGGTCTGAAATATAGTGATTAATCTATAAAACAACAACGGTGTCTAAATACCATCCCAGAATTGGTGTCACAAGTGCACGAGCTTCTAAACTAAATACAAATAAATGTCTGAATAAAATAAAGTTGTCTGAAAACAAACATACAGCTAAAGTAAAGTTGACGGGGACTTCAGAACTGCGAACACCGTGCAGTTATACCTCAAGTCTTCTCTGAGTAGCTGAAATCCGAGCAAGTCTATGGTACGCCGCTGAGACCAACTCAAAAATCTGCACAAGAAGTGCAGAGCGTAGTATCAGTACAACCGATCCCATGTACTGGTAAGTGCTAAGCCTAACCTCGACGAAGTAGTGACGAGGCTAAGGCGGGTCACTTACATTACCTGTACGCATAATTAGTATCAACAACAATAATAGAAATAAATCAGGTAACTCGTTTATAATAATTGAGGCCAACTCAGTAGTCATAACCAATTACCATTTCCATTAATTTTGTTACAGTGTGCAACCCGCTCTCATAATATATTCACATTCAATACTGTTGTGGCGTGCAACCCGCTCCTCCAATATATTGATTTTACTCAAGTCTGTTGCGGCATGCAACCCGATCCATCAATATATATATATGTATGTCGACTTTTAAATAAGTCTGTTGCGGCGCGCAACCCGATCCTCCAATATCGACTTTTAATAAGTCTGTTGCGGCGTGCAACATGATCCTCCAATATGGACTTTTTAATAAGTCTGTTGCGGCATGCAACCCGATCCTCCAATATATTCATTATAATTAATTCTGTTGCGGCGTGCAACCCGATCCTCCAATATATTCATTATAATTAATTCTGTTGCGGCGTGCAACCCGATCCTCCAATATATTCATTATAATCAATTCTGTTGCGGCGTGCAACCCGCTCCTCCAACATATTCATTTACCAATTCTTATAGAAGAAATTTTCCCAATAAATGCAACAATTAATATAAAATTATAAGACAACAAGCATACAATAATTATGATTTAATTATGAAACAAACAAAGGCAAATAGCAAATTATTATGGAAATCAGAGAGAAAATATGCAGTTTAATATTTAATATGCTAAATGTCAAATAACAATTAAGGAACATAATTCAAATAGCATGTAACAATTAATGCAGGAATTCAAGAATTAATATTTGACAAAGAATATGAGAGAAACAATTATTATAATAATTAATTCATGATTTAAAATAATTTATGATTTTTCAAGTAAGCATGCAAATAATTAGTTTGATGACGTATAACCAGTATCACCTCGCCTATACGTCGATCACATGCAATTCACATAACAAATAATGTAATGCTTATATTCCCTCAAGTCAAGTTTAACCACGACACTTACCTCGCTTTGTAAATTCCAATCAATTACTCGACCACGGCCTTTTCTTTTAAATTTGTCTCCAAAAGCTTCAAATCTATTCATAAACAATTCGATATACTCAATACGAATCATAGGAATTAATTTCATATGAATTTACTAATTTTTCGGATAAAATTCCGAAATTCATTAAAATATTCGACAGTGGGACCCACATCTCAAATTCCAAAAAAACTCCCGAAATCCGAACACCCGTTCCTCTACGAGTTCAACCATACAAAAATTATCCAATTTCAATATAAAATGGACCTTCAAATCTTAAGTTTTCGTTTTTGGAAGAATTTATAAAAATCTGATTTTTCTTCCATAAATTCACGGATTCATGATATAAATGAGTATGAAATCATGAAATATAATCAATATAGGATAAGTAACACTTATCCCAATGTTTTTTCGTGAAAATCGCCAAACATTTACCTTACCCGAGCTCAAAAATGGAAAAAGCGTTGAAAATGGGTCGAACCCCATTTCCTGAACTTAAGTTCTGTTTCTGGGATTTTTACCCTTCGCGAACGCGGTCAGTACCTCGCATTCGCGAAGTACAAATTCCTACTGCCCAATTTTACTCTTCCCGAATGCGAGGGCTACTTCACGAATGCGAAGCTTGCCTGGCTTGGCCTTCGCGAACGCGAGATGCCCTTCGCGAACGTGAAGGCAATTGTCCTGGCCAGCCCTTCTCCTTTCGCGAACGCGAGGCTTCGATCGCGAACGTGAAGCTTCACACCTCAAGCCTTCGCGAATGCATTCTATCTGTCGCGAACGCGAAGTACAAAATGTGCCAGCCCCAATTTGCTCTTCGCGAACGCGAAACTCCCCTCGCGAACGTGAAGAAGGAAACCAGAAGCAGGTTTCTGTAGTTTTCTCAAGTCCAAAAATGATTTGTTAACCACCCGAGCCCTCGGGGCTCCAAACTAAACATGCACCCAAGTCCTAAAACATCATACGAACTTACTCGCGCAATCAAATCACCAAAATAACACCAAGAACTAATGAATGGGACACCAATCCAACGGAAATTTTCAAGAAAACTTTAAAACTTATATTTTGACAACCGGACGTCTGAATCACGTCAAATTAACTCCGATTCTCACCAAATTTGGCAGACAAGTCATAAATATTATAGTGGAGCTATATCGGGCTCCGAAATCAAAATATAGACCCGATGTCAATAAATCCAACATCAGTAATTTCTTAGAAATCATTAAGCTTTCAAGCTTTTAATTTTTCATCAAAATCCCATATCTCGGGCTAGGGACCTCGATATTCGATTCCGGGCACACGCCTAAGTCCCAAATCATGATACGGACCTACCGGAATTGTCAAAACACTGATCCGGGTCCGTTTTATCAAAATGTTGACCAAAGCCAACTCAGTTGAGTTTTAGATCTCTATTTCACATTTAATCCATTTTTCACATAAAAACTTTTCGAAATATTGTACGGACTGCGCACGCAAGTTGATGAATGATACATGGTGCTTTTCAAGGTCTTAGAACACAGAATTACTTATTAAATTTAAATATGACATTTTGGGTCATCACATTGGTATATTTGGTTGGGGTCCCGGGGGGCCTCGGATATGTTTCGGGTATTATCAGATCATTTTGGGCTACTTTGGATGCTAGTTTTCCGGTGTTTGGTTTTGAGCCTCTCGCATTTGTGAAGAAGGATTTAGCTTCTGGATTTTGTTCTTCGCGTTTGCGAAGAAGGAACTCCTGTTGTCCGTCATCTGACTTGGAAGCTTATATCTCGCAATCTATAAAGAATTTGGAGATGATCTAAAAATAAAGGTTGTAGCCCTTTGTGTATCGTTTTCAAAACTTCAAACCATTTGGAATTTAGAATTGTGTACAAAATATTATGGTGGATACACTACAGGCTGTCTGGGAAGAGTTTGGAAATCGCGAAGAAGAAATGTCTGCTGCAGATGGCTGATTTGGAAGCTTATATCTCTCAATCTATAAGGAATTGGGAGATGGTCAAAAAATAAAAGTTGTAGGCCTTGGTGTTTATTTTCCATAAAGTCAAACCATTTGTCATTTGGAGTTTTGTACAAAAGGCTATGACCATTATACTAGAGATTGTCTGAAAAGAATTCTGAAAATGACTATTGGGGAAATTGTTCATTACGAACACGAGGGTAAGGTCACGAACGCGAAGAACAAACCCCTAGACAGCAGAACAAAGTCCAAAAATGAGACTTCATCTTATTCTTCTATTATTGGACTAAGAAAGCTCGGGTGAGGTGATGTTTCGAGAGTTTTTCAAGGAAAACATTAGGGTAAGAATTTCTAACTCAATTTCGGTTAAAATACATGAACCTATTTTTTTTCATGAAATTAGTGAATTGTGTTGAAAATGGTAGAAATTTTCTATACCTTAAATTGAAGATTTAGAGGTCGAGTTGTTATCGGAATTTGATAAAATTGGTATGGTTGAACTCATATCGGAATGGGTGTTCGGATTTCGTGAAAACTCTATCGGGTTCTGAGAGGCGAGCCCCGCGTTAACTTTTGATTGACTTTTTAAAGTAAAATTTTAAGTCGACGTTTTATTATCCGAAATTGTTTTCGATGAATTTTAATGAAGTTATACAATAAATTTGGATATATTTGAGCTATCTGGAGGTCAATTCAAGCAAGAAGGTTATTTTCGAATATCGACATAACTTCAAAAGGTAAGTATCTTGTCTAACCTTGTGTGGGGGAATTTTCCCTTAGGCATTGAGTCTTATGTGGAAATTGTGCGATTGAAAACAATGTACGCGAGATAATGAGTACATACTTGGTTTATATGTGCAAATTATATCGGTTGCAATTCGTAGACACCCTTATGTATTAAATTGGAAAATTGTTGGAACTTAGTAAATCCTTGATTTGTCATGCCTCATTCCTTGTTTGTCGAGTTTGTATTTTATATGTGTCACGACCCAATTTTCACCTATAGGTCGTGATGGCGCCCAACACTACAAGAATTTAGTAATAAAACTCTTCTTACTTGCAAGAATTTAGATAATATGGAAAGATTTAGTAAATTAAAATAACAAAGAACATAATTTAAATTCAAACTTTCTACTAGTGTGTGTGCCAAGACCTGGTGTCACAAGTGTATGAGCATCTAGTAGATTAGACAAAAAATTTCGAATAATGTGTAAAATAAAGTAGACGGAATAAAAATTTCATGAAGAGGCACTGGTTGCTGCAGAATGGCTCATAAGGACAGCTGACCACTAAGCCGCTAGATATCGTGGGTGCGCGCCAATAGGTCCAACTATAGCACCTGTCTCAGGTCCTGCACAAAAAGTGCAGCAAGTGTAGCATGAGTACATAAACAACGTATACCTAGTAATTATCAATCCTAAACTCGAATAGGTAGAGACAAGAGGTGTGTAAACGACCACGGAATAGAATTTTGATGATTTCATTAGCTCCGTATTTTGATTTTGGACTTAGGAGCTTGTCCAGAAAATTATTTGAAAGCCCGTAGTTAAATTAGATTTGAAATGTGGAAAATAGAAATTTAAGTTTGAAAGTATGACCAGGGAGTTGACTTTTTGATATCGGGGTCGGAATCCGATTCTGGAAATGGGAATAGTCCCGTTATGTCATTTATGTCTTGTGTGCAAAATTTGAGGTAAATCGGTCTTGATTTGATAGATTTCGGCATCGAATGTAGAAGTTGGAATTTCTTAGTTTTATTAAGCTTAAATTGGGGTATGATTCATGGTTTTAGTGTTTGTTTATGTGATTTGAGGATTTGACTAAGTTCGTATGATGTTTTAGGACTTACTGGTGTATTTGGTTGAGATCCTGAAGGTCTCGGGTGAGTTTTGGGTGGTTAACGGATCAAATTCAGACATAGAACAAAAATGGAAACCTACTGTCATCTAATGCAATCACACCTGCTGAAATTGGCTCGCAGGTGCGATCTTGCAGAAGCGTGTCCTTCATCGCAGAAGTGACCAGGCGTGGGTTGAGGCAGAGGTTGCAGAAGCGAGCAAATGGTCCGCAGAAGTGGCGTCGCGTCTGCTACTCTGCAACCGTAGAAGCACAAAGGCCGCAAAAGCAGCTTTCTCCTCGCAAAACGAGCCCACATAAGTGGGAAGGTGACCGCATAAGAGAAAGGAGGATAGTCTTGGCAAACCGCCGAAGCGGTTGGTTTCGTCACCTGTGAGATCACAGAAGCGGCTAAGTAAGTCGCAGGTGCGGAACCCCTGGGCAGTATACATTTTGAAGGGGTTCCGAGTTTTTCCATTTTTGGACTTTCAAGCACGGTTTTGGGGCGATTTTCAGAGGGAATTTACGAAAAACTTGAAGTAAGTTACTTGTGATCATTGTTAGTCAATAATATTAGATTATCCTTGAATATTTCGACTAGATTACGTATTTTTGTGGTGAAATTAGAGGATTTGGGCCTAGGAATTTCAATATATGAAATTAAGATTTGGAGGTCGAGTTGATGTTGGAATTTTGTAAAATTGGTATCGTTGGACTAGTGATTGAATGGGCGTTCATATTTTGTAACTTTTGTCGGGTTCTGAGACGTAGGTCCCACGGGCGATTTTTGAGTGCAATTTCGGATTTTGTTGGAAAATTAGTATTTCCATATGGAATTAATTCCTATAATTTGTATTGACTGAATCAATTTATTTGTGACTAGATTCGAGGCGTTTGGACACTGATTCGCGAGGCAAAGGCATAGCAGAATAAAGAGTTACACGGTTTGAGGTAAGTAACAATTCTAAATCAGGTTCTGAGGGTATGAAACCCCGAATTTCATGTTATGTGATCAGTTTTGAGGCGATGCACATGCTAGGTGACGGGAGTGTGGGCGTGCACCGTATGAATTATGACTTGTTCAAATTCCATGGAACTGTTTAGTTGAATAATATGTTGTTATCAGTACACTCTCCATGTAGTAGAGAAATTAAACCACAAATCTCGTTTAGATTATGTGTTGGCATAGTAGGGACCCATAAAGGTTGTGTACATGTTGAATTATCTGTTGAATTGTTGTTTTGTACTTAGTCACAGTTAACTTGTTTCGTTATCTCAGTATCTATTGCTCATTATTGATGCATCATATCATTGTTGCTTAGGCGGATTCACATGATTATTGAGAGACTGGAGAGATTTATGACTGAGTGAGGCCGAGGGCCTGATTGTGAGATATTATACTATAGCACGTGAGTTGTCCATGCAACGCGTGAGTTGTCTGTGCGGATCCAGATATTATACTATAACACGCGAGTTGTCCGTGCAATACGTGAGTTGTTCGTACTGATCCAGATATTATACAATACCACGTGAGTTGTCCATCCAGCACGTGAGGTGTCCGTGTAAAGCCAGATATTATACTATAGCATGTGATTTGTCCGTGCATCACGTGAGTTGTCCTTGCGGATTATAGCGCCTGGGGTAAAGGATCCCCTCAAAAGTTTATACACACCCCCAGTTAACGTAGGTACCTACTAAGTGCGAGTGTAGAGTGTTGAGCGAGTGGGAGGACTGAGTGAATGATGCTATGAGAGGATGCATTGATTTCATTATTGTTGTACTACAGTTTTCATATATCATTGTTTTGGAAATTTCTGAGATATATTATCTTATGTTTCAGTCGAACTTGATATGAAATTATTGTTTGGGCCTTAATTGTTGAACTTGCAAGCATGCCTACTTTCTTATGTTGGAAATTACTGTAATTGGACATAGCTATGAAGCTCGTCATTACTTTCAGTGCTTTATTTAGTATTGTTACTTGCTGAGTTGGTTGTACTCATACTACACCTTGCACCTCGAGTGCAGATCCAGGTACTTCCGGATACTGCAACTGATAGATCTCAGAGTGTTATCAGTTATAGACTATCAAGGTAGTTGCTTACCATCCGTTGACCTTGACTCTCTTTCTTTCAGTTATTATACTGTTCTATATTTTTACACAGTATTTTTATCAGTCAGACTTTGTTATCATTTTGATGTTCATGTACTAAGTGACACCGGGTTTTGGGAGTGTATTTATATCAATATTTGTGGGATTTCCTATTAAATTTAAATATTATATTTTCAAACTTAAAGAATCAAGAGGGCTTCAAATGAATTTGAATTCAAAAGCAAGGTTTAACTATACTAGAACAGAATCAAGAAAGCTAAGGTGTGTTTTCGTCATTCGTCACCATCACCGTCAGCCGATCATCGTCAACAAAGTCATCCCCCATTTCGCTTCTCGAAGTTTGTCGTTCAGTGAAAATATTCACAAATTTTCACATTTGTTCCTGCAATTTTCACATACTTTCTATTTCTTTTTTTCTCCATTGCCAAGCATTCTTGGACCTTATTTGATCCATCTGTCAAACAAAAACTTAAGGCATAAAAAGAGAGAACCCAGATACATATTTTGGTTTTTTAGTTTTTACACATTCTAGGCCGGAAATAACGGTGTGGAGGAGCAATTAGTTTTCACAGAAAGAACGAATTTGGTCGGTAAAAACTTGGTGCCTGAAGCGATTTACATCTCGCTCAGAATTTTGGGTCTGCAATCCAGGTTCTATTGTTCCTGTCTTGTCTTGATATTTTAATAGTTTGATAGTTTAGCATAATTGTATCTCCTTGACTTGCCTACTTGTTTATATTGTTATCTACCTGTTTACTTCTTTATTTTGAATCTTTATTTAATATATCCCCTAGTAGTTCTGCTCTAGTTTTGCACATTTTCTTTTGGACCTTTAGTTGTAGATTATAGTCCCCTTTAGCTCTTTTATTGTATTTCTTTACCTGTTTTTCTGACCTTTAGTTGTAGATTATAATTCCCTTTAGTGCCTTTATTTTATTTCTTCACCAGGTTTTCTGACCTTTAGTTGTAGATTATAATTCCCTTTAGTGCCTTTATTTTATTTCTTCACCTGTTTTGCGACCTTTACTGGTCAATTATAATTTGGTTATTCATTTTATTTTTGTCACTTGTTTTCGGGATAGTGCTTGGAGGTTTTACTTTGAACATAATTAGTGCGTACTCCCAAGAAGGCTTGGATGAGATGGTGCATGGTATCCCGCATACCTATAAGATTTTCATAAGAGGATACTTCAAAGGCCACATTTGAGCGGCGTCTGGGGGGTATGATAATGTGCATGGTGGCTTTGGTTCAGGAGATAGAAACGGAGGAGGAATGTCTTTGCTGGATATTTTTAGAGCATTTGATTTGGTGATAGCAAACTCGAGTTTCCCGAAGAAGAGGGAACACTTGGTCACCTTCCGCAGTTCGGTGGTCGAGACATTGATTGATTATTTACTCTGTAGGAAGTCCGATAGAGGTCTTTGCACAGATTACAAGGTCATCCCGAGTGAGAACCTCTCAACCCTTCATAGGCTCCTGGTCATCGACATTGAGATTACGAGGAAGACGAGGAAGAGGGCTATGAATAGACAAAATAGGATCAAGTGGGGAGCCTTGACGAAAGCTAAAGTGCAGGAGTTGAAGGTCAAGCTGCTGACTATGGGGTCTTGGAGGAGTAGTGCGGACGCAAGTGCTCTTTGGACCACGACCGCGCAGTGTATTAGAGAAGCCGCTAGAGAGGTATTAGGGGTCTCAAAGGGTTACTCTGGTGGTTACAAGGGAGACTGGTGGTGGAATGAAAAGGTGCAAGGAAAAGTGGAAATTAAGAAAGCGGCGTATCTGAAGCTAGTAGAAAATGTAGATGAGGAGGAGAAGAGGGCGAATAGGGAGCAATATAAGTTAGCCAAGAAAGAAGTAAAGCTAGTAGTTACGGTGGCCAAGACTGTAGCTTTTAGTCGTTTGTACGAGGAACTCGAGGGTCGAGGTGGGAATAAGAGGTTGTTCAGGCTAGCCAAGGCACGAGAAAGAAAGGCACGTGACTTGGACTGCGCCTATCTTAATACTAGGCAAGCCGAAACCTCAATAAACCACAAATTTCTTTAAGTTTACAACAACAACAACAACAACATACCCAGTATTATCCCACACCAGTGGGGTCTGTAGAGGGTAGTGTGTACGCAGACCTTACCCCTAACTTGTGAGGATAAAGAGGTTGTTTCCAATAGACCCTCGGCTCAGGAAATCATAAGTACCATATTAATGAAAATATAGACAAAAAGGGACATCACCAAAATTCCATATAAAAGCAAAATAAAAATAACAAAATAGTAAGGTGATCAGCAATGAAAGAAAATAACGATTAGTCATAAAATCCTACTACCAACAGAAGGCGAGACTGTGTGCCAATACTACTGTTATGAACACTCTAGACTACTTACTCTACTACCTTAATCCTCGACCTCCATATCTTCCTATCAAGGGTCATGTCCCCGGACAGCTGCAGCTGCGCTATTTCTTGCCTAATCACCTCTCGCCACCTATTCTTTGGCCTACCACTACCTTTCCGTAGGCCCTCCAATGTCAGTGTCTCACACCTCCTCACCGGGGTGTCTGTGCTCCTCCTCCTCACATGACCAAACCACCCAAGCCGCGCTTCCCGCATCTTATCCTCAATAGGGGCCACACCCACCTTGTGTGCCCGCACATCCATCTCAACATCCTCAACTCTGCTACCTTCATCTTCTGGACATGAGCGATCTTGACTGGCCAACACTCATCCCCATACAACATCGTCGGTCTGACCATGATTCTATAGAACTTACCTTTAAGTTTCGGTGGAACCTTTTTGTCACACAAAACACCAAAAGCGAGTCTTTATTTCATCCATCTCGCCCCAATACGATGTGTGACATCTTCATCAATCTACCCATCCCTCTGAATAATAGACTCANCCATCCCGTCCCAATACAATGTGTGACATCTTCATCAATCTACCCACTCCCCTGAATAATAGACTCAAGGTACTTAAAACTTCCTCTAATAGGGATGACGTGTGAGTCCAGCCTCACCCCCCCTTGAGTCTCACAACTCAACTTACACTCCAAATATTCTATCTTGGTCCTGCTCAACTTGAAACCTTTAGACTCTAGGGTCTGCCTCCATATCTCTAATAACGCGTTCACACTGCCTCATGTCTAGTCAATTAATACAATATCATCTACAAATAGAATGTACCATGGCACATCCCCTTGAATGCGGCTCGTCAGTACGTCCATCGCCTGGGCAAACAAAAATGGGCTGAGTGTCGACCCCTGATTCAACCCTATCATAACCAAAAAATGGTCCGAGTCCACACCCATCATCCTCACTCCGGTCTTTGATCCATCACACATGTCCTTAATCACCCTAACATAGGCAACAGGAACACCTCTAGCCTCCAAACATCTTCACAAAATGTTTCTCGAAAATTTATCGTATGCCTTTTCTAAGTCGATGAACACCATATGAAACTCGTTCTTCCTCTCCATATACTACTCCATCTATCTCCAAACAAGGTGGATCACTTTTGTAGTTGAACTCCCCGGCATGAACCCGAACTAGTTCTCGAAAATAGTCACACTCCTCCTCACCCTTATCTCTACCACTCTCTCTCAGACTTTCATAGTATGGCTAAGCAGCTTGATACCCCAAGAACTATTGCAATTTTGGATATCAACCTTGTTCTTGTATACAGGAATCATAATTCTCCTCCTCCATTCTTCGGGCATCTTCTTCGTTCTAAAAATGACACTAAATAACCTAGTGAGCCACTCCAAGCCTGCCCTGCCTGCACTCTTCCAAAACTCCACCGGGATTTCATCTGGCCCGGTCGCTTTGCACCTGCTCATCTTATGCATAGCCCCCTCCACTTTATTAACTCTAATTTGCGTACAATACCCAAAGTCACAACAAATCCCAAGGGGTTCCAAATCACATAGTACAATGCTCATGTCCCCCGCCTCGTTCAAGAGACTATGAAAGTAGTTCTACCNCCCCCCCCCCTGTTCAAGAGACTATGAAAGTAGGTCTGCCATCTCCGATGGATGCTTGGTATAAGTATTGTGAATTCCTAGTGATGTAATTTGGGCTAACAAATACCCCGACAACATTTATGGATTTGATGGACCTGATGTTCAAGGCGTATTTGGATTCTTTTATGGTTGTGTTCATTGATGTTATCTTGATTTACTCCAGCAGTCAAGAGAAGCATGAGCATCATATTGCATCTAAAACTATAATCAAATCTTCACATCCTTCTTCATTTCAAGCAGACTCTTTTCTTCCGTATTTAATCTTTCTCTGTACAGTAACCATCATGCCAAATACAATACGTAGACCAAATCACCTTTCATCACGATTCCCAAACCGTTCTACACTCTGCTATCTCTGACAACTGCTTCTCATGCACCATTTCACAACATCCTTCCCAGAAGGAAAATCGAAGAAGATCATAACACTGGCAAACTGTAATGCGTTCAAACAACTATGACGATACCACATCACAATAAAAATTCTGCCATGCTCAAAACTACCAAGTCTCGCTACCCCCTTCAACCAAAACATGAACATCCACAGTTCGATTGCCTTTTTTTTATTGTAATTAAATGCTGAACCTTTAAATCATGCACTGAGAAATCCCCCTTTCGAGCCATTCACTTCCTCAACACATAAATGAGCACCTTACCATTACATCAACATCGTGTGATAACAACGCAAAAAGATCATAGCAATCCGTGCATAATTTTGAAACCATAGAATATATAGTTACTGACCTGGAACAAAAGAACATCCTTCCACAAGGCGATGATAATAGCCTGACCGAATACGTAGGGAAAAATCATGCACCACGTCTGCACTACCAATACAACTACTCGATGCCCTATTGATACCAAGTGCTTCACGTAGCATAAGATTGAGTAGGAAGGAAGTAATGGCACAAGCCTCAAAGGAATCAAACTGCACGATGAGGAATCAAGAAGGAAAGTGATCCTTACTACCTTGTAGCCTCTTGAAGATAAGTATAGATGTCTCCGTATCCGCAAGACTCCACTAGACTTGCTCATGACTCGTGAGACCTATGTAACCTAGGCTCTATTACCAACTTGTCGCGACCCAAAATCCTAACTTTCTGTGATGGAACCTAAAGTGGTACTAAGAAAGTTGACTTCTCACAAATATTTCCAACATTTTTAACAATAATGAATTAAAGTTGTTTTAATAGTAAATGTTCTCATTAACGGGATAGAAAACCTAAACCATAATGCGGAATTCCCAACTATCGGGGTGTCACAGAGTACATGAGCACCTATACATCACAATTATGAAAAACACGGTCTATAATAGTCTGACACAAATACGGTAATCAAGATAGGGAAGCAGAGACAAGGTCTGCAAAACACCGGCAGCTACCTCGAAACCTCCGGAGAAATCAACTGTGCTTAGAAATCAACACCCATTGTGTCGGGAACACCTGGATCTGCACACGAAGTGCAGGGTGTAGTGTGAGTAAAATCAAATCAGTAAGTAAAAATACTAAATAAAGAACTGAAAGTAGTGAAGAGCTTCACAACTAAGTCCAATTACAGCAATTTCAAAGTATTTAATTTATAGTCTATAATTTGAACATAACTGTAATGACTCAACCAGTCATTTTAACTTTTAGAATCCTGTTCCCTAAAATAAAACTCCCCTTATGTGGTTTTAATGATTTATGACTTGCGGGGATGGTTGGTTCGGGATTTGGAAGTGTTTGGGTTGAAATCGGAACACGTGGTTCCTTAAGTAAGCCTTAAAAGGCCAAGTTTGACTTCGGTCAATATTTTAATAAAACGACCCCGGGATCAAGATTTGATGGTTCCAACAGCTCTGTATGGTGATTTTGGACTTAGGAGCATGTTAGGAATTTTATTTGGAAGTCCGTAGTTAAATTAGGCTTGAAATGGCTAAAACAAGAATTTAAGTTTGGAAGTTTGATCGGGGAGTTGACTTTTTGATATCGGGGTCGGAATCCAGTTTTGAAACTTTTCATAGCTCCGTTATGTCATTTATAACCTGTGTACAAAATTTGATGTCAATCGAACTTGATTTGATAGGTTTCGACACCAAATGTAGAAGTTGAGAATCTTAAGTTTCATTAAGTTTGAATTGGAGGCTGATTCTTAGTTTTAGCGTTGTATGGTGTAATTTGAAGGTTCGACTAAGTTCGTATGATGTATTGGGACTTGTTGGTATATTTGGTTGAGGTCTCGAGGGGCTCGAGTTAGTTTCGGACGACTAACTGATCATTTTCGGCCTTTGAAAGACTACTGATAGTTGCTGCTATTTTTCTTCTGATTTCCTTATACGCGATCGCGTAAGTTGTTCTGCGATCACGTAGGGTAATTTGGGCAGAATTGAATTTATTCTACGTGATCGCGTGAATGGGGTTGCGATCGCGTAGGCTTATTTTGGGCAGCTGGAAATTGGTTTTATGAGATCGCGTGGGCACGTCCACGATCACATAGGTTAGGCCAGCCTGTGCATCGTGATCGCGTGTCATTGTTTGCGATCGCGTATGGGAAACTGGGGAGGAGCTGGACCATGCATTTAGTGCTTCGCGATCGCGTGAGGAGATTTGCGATTGCGTAGGTTTGCGGAATCAGTGCTTCGCGATCGCGTGGGACTTTATTCAATCGCACAGGGTTATTTTCTAGGTAGTAACATTTGTGCTACGCGATCGCATGAGGAATTTCATGATCGCATAGAAGAAATCCCTGGGCAGAGAGTTTAAGTTCTGAAAATGGGACTTCATCACATTTCCATTTTTAACGATTTTGAGCTCGGATTTGGACAATATTTGGGAGAGTTTTAGAGAACACAACGGGGTAAGTGTTCTTAACAAAATATTGGTTATCTTACCCGAATCCATCACTGTTTTTATCATTTAATTGGTGAATTGAGTTGGAAAAAGTTTGAAAACCCTCTTGGACAGATTTGAAGATTTGAGGGCCGAATTATTATCGAAATTTAATAATTTTGGTATGGGTAGACTCGTGGTTGAGAGAGCGTTTATATTTCATAACTTTCGCCGGAATTCGAGATGTGGGCCCCACGGATGATTTTTAAATTAATTTCGGACTTTTATTGATAATATAGTATTGTCTTATAGAATTGATTCCTATAATCTTTAGTGATTGTATCAAATTATTTTGGCTCGATTCGAGCCAGACAGAGTTGGATAATCGTGGAAAAGGCCTTCTAGTGGATTAAATTAGAGCAAATTCAGGTAAGTCTCTTGTTGGATCTTGTGAGGGAGATATTACCCCATAGGTGATTAAATTAAATAATTGTTGCTAATTGCGGGGGCTACGTATGCACGAGGTGACGAGAGTCCGTGCGTAGCTACTATT
>AWOL01S0043874.1:0-11874 GCA_000715115.1 Nicotiana otophora | reverse complement strand
AAACGTAGCCACCATGCCCTACTAGCCAGCATGGATGATGACAATGACCGTGGGTGGATGGAACGGTTTGTTTCAGTAGCCAGCAGGGACATCATTCCGGCTACAACTTCATCCTTCTCAAAATTATGGAACCACACTCGTAAGTTCATTATTTGTCTTTTCTTCCGTTAAATATCATTCTATATCGTTATTAACCTTTCTTCTTTCGCTTATTTCAGCGACTCGGTGGGTTCCACATAGGGTTGAAGGCCTGGACCAGCGGGTCCAAAAGAATTTGGACGTTACTACCCCCGAGACCTATACGTGGAAAGCATTGTCCCTTAAATATGGGTGGAAGGCCAAAAATCATGGTAAGCCATACTCATCTTGTTTTTACCTTTTTGTATAAGGAAGTTCAACTTTTCTCCACTGTTGGATTCAGGTCTACCCCAAAGCTCAGTTGCCATCCCCGAGGAGGACGTTTTGGATAATCTTGCTGATGCGGCGAGGCTGCTGCAGGAGGCTTTTACACAGGCAGGCATCTCCGGGCATGCTTCTGGTATGAGTGCTTCTTCTTGGAGTCCCCGGCCGGAGAACAAGCAACCAAAAAGAATATGTTCCTCCGCAGTTGGGAAAACAATAAAAAGGCGAAGAGTGCCACTCCCGAGTCATCTTCGGAAGTTGTGGTGATGAGCCCCCCACCTGGGTCGACCATAGACACCGTAATGATTGACAATGATAGGGAAGCCAATAAGGAGAGGGCTTCTCTACATAGAAGACGACGACCTTCCTCAGCTCAATAGATTGCTCAATCTGTAGAGTTAGTTAAACCACCTGAGGATGATGCCTTGTCACTCTGGAGGGAGTATGAGATGGTAAAAAATGCTAACTCTCGCTTCCGAATCCCAGTTGTTGTGCCCGGTACCGTGAGGCTGAGTATCGAGTCTCTACCGTCTTCGGTTGATGAGCAACCAACAATCAGTGCTACGCTAGCCGCAACTACTTCTATCATTCAATGCTATCAACTTTGTCTCCTTCTTCACCAATTCTTCCTTCACCGCCAGCAACTGCTACATCATCTCTACTGGCCGCAACTGCTCGAGAAGAGGGTGCCCCTCTCCCCCAGGCTATAGTTCATGGGAACTTGGGATAAAATTATGTTGCCCCTTCTGAATATCTGCAAAGGAGGAGGAGCATAACTCTCTCAGTTTCCACCGGATGCCACCTGTTGTCCCGGCCAGTGGAACTTGCAAACTATCTGAAGCCTTTGGCTTCAGAAGAAGATAGGGAAAATATACAAGCTCTCTCGGAAGAGTGTTGAATAATGCCATGCACAATGCAACAATGGTATATTCTTTGTTTTCTTCGTTATTTATTCTATTTTTGATATAGTAGAATTTTGAGTTTACATTCTTCATTTTGCAGGCCAACTTTCTTGCTTCTGAGGGTCTCTAAAGGTTGATTCGAGATAAGGAGGAACTAACCTCTGAACGATATCGAATTTTGGCCGAGCGAGACCAAACCGTTGCTCGCCTCTCGGAGCTGGAAGCTAAAGCTGCTAAGGCCATTGTGTTCGAGGCTTGATTGCAGCAAAGTGAGCAAGAAGTAGAGACCCTTAGCCAAGAAGTCACCCCGTTGAGGGCTCAATTTGAAGAATCTAAGGCAAAATGTGTTGAAATCCGTAATGTCGTTCTTGCTGCATCCGTTCGTAAGGCTACCTCTGCTCAACGATTGAACAATTTGAAGGTTGGCTTGAACTCCAAAACTGAAGAGCTTGCTACCGTCGGGGTGAAGTTTGGGCAATTCAAGGAGAATCATAAAAGGACCATTGAGCATAATAGATTTTTCAGCTTTACTGTCTGTGATCTCGATGTCAACCTCTGGTCAGTTAGATCCGCGTGGGAAAACATTTCTGCCAAGGTTAACCAAATTAAAGAAGAACTCAAGCACTAAACGGCTTCCCTCATTGTAAAAACAACATATGCTATGTATAGCATGAGGAGAAAAACCTTGGAAGAGGCAAAATCAAGTTTCATTGACTTTGATGTCGAAATCGCTAAAGCACGTGAGCTAGAGTTGGTTGCTAAAAGGGGTCTTCCGACCATGCCTGATGCTACCAATTATTTTGGTTCCGGTTTTGAGTTCTCAGGAACAGAAGTGGAACCGGAAGGCGAAGATGTTGAAGGGTAAAATGGCAAAGGTCAGGACATAGAACCGGCGGCGGATCTACCCACTTATCCTGGGGGCGCGGATGCTTCTCTTCCTCCGGGTTCCGGAGATGCATCAACTTAGTTTTTGATTTCTATTTTCAAACTTTTGTGTTGGTGCTGTTTGACACATTTATTGTAGAAAACACTTTTCCGTATAAGTTTCCCTTTCTGCATACCTTCGTATTGCGCAAGTTTGCTCTTTGGGTCTTTTTTCGTTTAAGTGCTTGCGCAAATTTTTGCGTCTGATCATGCAAGGCTTTGGGTGTATTTTCCCCTGAAAACATTTGGATTCTGGGCATAAGTTCATCCAAAATCAACCCTTTAATGTGAGGGTTTTCATAAGAGAGGGCCTTTTTACGTTTATGGTGCTATTGAAGAGAACGTCTCTTGTTCACCACGGCACTAGTATTCGAAGTACTTGTTTAACTTTCAAATGATAAAATCAATTCATCATTCATAAAAGAAACAAGATAAAAATAAAAGGACTTTACTTTATTCCTTCCATTTTTAAAAGTACATAGGCATTCGTTGTGCTAAAAAGAAATATCTATTTCTTGTGGCTAACTTGTACAACTTGTTCTACGGAGCGGGTCGTGCAGTCCCCGGTCTCGATGATACAATTATGTTTTTGGGTTTTGTATTCCGATCGAAGTGGCAGTCATTGTTTCCATATCCTCATTTCATTCCCCCTAGTGTTCGAATGCGAAGAATGCGAATTAGAACACTGGGAGTTTTACACCTTTGAGGATTCCACTAGTGAATTTCTAGAATCTTCAGTTTGGTAACAAACTTCACTTCCCCGTAGGAATTTATGCTATTGAGCCAAAGTTTATCTAAATATCCCCAGGTGTCTTGCACTTGTGAACGGTCGGGTAATATGTGTTCGACAGCAAACTCAACTTCCCGGTAAGAACTTTGCTATCGAGCAAAAAAACTATCTAACCGCTCCGTAGTGGTTATTTTCTTGTGTGCCTTGTCACTAAAAGGTCTTATTACTGCTGTTGAAACTTCCTTCGTAATATGCTTTCAATTACTGCCTTATTAAAAACCTTGCCATAAAAACCCAATTGGGACAAAAACCGGACGAAGAGAAAAAAAGTACAGCACATACGCACAGGTGATGTTCATTGACAATAGTATCTCTTGAGGTGCACCACGTTCCAGTTGCTTGGCAACTTTTCTCCATCTTGATTCTCTAACTCGTATGACCCTTTTTCCAATAACAGCTAACACCCGATAGGGGGCTTACCATGTTGGACCTAGCTTTCCCGTATTGAGTTCCCGGGTGTTCTGAGTTACTTTTCTTAAAACCAAATCTCCTACTTTGAAGTAACTGAGGTTGGACCTTTGATTGTAATATCTTTATATTCGCTGCTTTTGAGCTGCCATCCTTATATACGTCAAGCCTTTGTATTCATCGAGCAGCTCCAAATTGACTAACACTGTTTCACCGTTTGCTTCTTTGTTTGACCGAATATATCTCATGGTAGGTTCACCTACTTCCACCGGGATCAAGGCTTTTGCCCCGTACACAAGAGAAAAAGGAGTCTCCCCCATGCTTGATTTGGTTGTTGGTCGCTATGCCCATAGTACACTTGGAAGCTCTTCAGTCCATATTCCTTTAGTTGTTTCTAATCTCTTTTTGAAATTTTGTATGATCACTTTGTTCGTTGATTCTGCTTGGCAGATTGCGCTCGGATGATAAGGTGATGATGTGATCCTCTTGATTTTCAAATCTTCGAAGAAATTTATGATTTTTGCGCCTATGAATTGTGGCCCATTGTCACAGGCTATTTCTTTTGGTATCCCAAATATACAAATTACAAATTATGTTCGTCTATAATAAATCTACTACTTCACGTTCGCCGATCTTCTGATAAGGACCTGCTTTAACCCACTTAGAAAAATAGTCAGTTAAAATCAAAAGAAATCTTACCTTACCAGGGGTCGGGGCAGCTATCCAACGATATCCATCCGTCATTTCATGAACGTCATGGTGACAGAACTAAATGCAGTGGATTTACCGGTTGATGTACCAACGGTGCATAGCATTGACATTTATTGCACTTTTGAACGTATGCTTTGGCATCTTGTTCCATCCTGGCCAATAGTATCCTGCCCTTATCAATTGTAGTACTAAGGAATCTGCGCCTGAGTAGTTCCCACAGATCCCTTCGTGGACTTCTCGCATAACATAGTTAGCCTCGTAGGCTCCCAAACATCGGTCCAACGGGCCTTGGAAAGATTCTATATATAATTGACCTCCTTTGAAACTATATCATGCCGCCTTAGTTCGTAGCGCCCATGATGCATTAGGATCCTCAGGCAGTTGTTCATGTTAGAGATAGTCAATAATTTTGTTTCTCCGGTCCCAGACCAAATTAGTCGCGTTTACCTCATAACAGTTATCTGCATCAAGAACCAAGAGCATAAGTTGTATGACCGTACCGGAGTCAGATCCTTTCATTTCCGTGGACGAACCAAGCTAATCTAATGCGTATGCTTCTGTATTTTCTTCCCTCAGGATATTTGTGATTTACCACTCCCAGAACCGAGCGAGCAGAACCTGAACTTCATTACGTATTGATGCATGCGTTCCTCCTTAGCTTTGAAGATCCCGTAGACCATATTTACCTCCAACAGGGAGTCGCATTTGATTTTTATGACCTTGGAGTCCAATCCCCTGGCCAATTCGAGCCCTGCAATCAAAGCTTCATACTCCACCTCATTGTTAGTCAAGGGGGTCGTTCTTATGGCCTGCCTTAGGGTTTCCCCTGAAGGCGTGATTAGTACTATGCCGAGCCCCGACCCTTATACATTGAAAGCTACATCAGTGAATAGGTTCTAAACTTCTGATGTCAATTCTGACACCATCATTTCTTCTTTGGTTGCCAAAGGTAACTGTCCCGGACTAAAATTGGCCATAAGGCCAGCCAAAACTTGTGACTAAATTGCAGCCCTAGGTTTATATTATATGTCAAATTTACTCATTTCGATGGCCACTTGGCCAGCCTACCTGAAAATTCGGGTTTATGAAGGATATTCCGCAGGGGAAAGGTGATTACCACAACTATCAGATGACATTGGAAGTAAGGTCTTAGTTTTCGAGTGGCGACTACGAGAGTTAAGGATAATTTTGCTAGATGTGGGTAGTGAGTTTCTGATCCCGTTAAAATCTTACTAACGTAATAGATAGGAGATTGCGTACCTTCATCCTCACGAACTAGAACATCACTTACCGCTACCTCCGAGACTGCTAAGTAGACCAGCAGTTATTTTGCCTTCTTCCTGTTTCCATAGTAATGGAGGTCTTAACAAATACCTTTTCAAATCCCTCAAAGCCTGTCGACATTCCATGATCCATTTTAAGTTGTTATTCTTTTTTAGCAGTGAGAAAAAATAATGGCATTTCTCCGAAGACCGGGAAATGAATCTGCTCAAAGCGGCCAATTTCCTCGTTAGCCTCTGAACCTCTTTTACGCTTGATAGCTTGTCTGGGATGTCTTTGATCACCTTGATTTTATCTGGGTTAACCTCGATCCCCCTTTGTGACACTAGGAATCCCAAGAACTTACCGGAGCTGACCCCGAACGCACATTTATTGGGGTTAAGCTTCATGTTATGCTTCCTTAAGATGTCAAAAGTTTCTTGCAAGTGTTTGAGATGATCACATGCGTTCAAAGATTTTACAAGCATATCATCTATGTAAACTTCCATGGTTTTCCCTATTTTCTTTTCAAACATCTTGTTCACGAGCCGTTGATAAGTGGCTTCGGCATTCTTTAGCTCGAAGGGCATCACGTTGTAACAATATGTGCCGAAATTTGTGATGAACGAAGTTTTTTCCTGATCCTCAGGGTCCATTTTGATTTGATTGTACCCGGAGTAAGCATCAAGGAAACGCATTAACTCGTGCTCGGTCGTTGCATCAATTATTTGATCAACGTTTGGCAATGGAAACAAATCTTTTGGGCATGCCTTATTTAAGTCTTTATAGTCTACACATATGCGAAATTTAATATTCTTATTTAGAACTACTACTACGTTAGCTATCAGTCGGGATACTTTACCTCTCGGATTGAACCAATATCAAGCAAGCGAGTCACATCTTCCTTAATGAATTTATTTTTGGCCTCGGTAATAGGACATTTTTTGTCTTACCTGAGGAATGCTGGGATCCAAGCTTAGCTTGTCTACGGCCACCTCCAGCGGGAAACCTGTCATATACGCATGCGACCATGTAAAACAATCGACATTAATTTAAGAAATTCAATAAAACCAGACCTGAGTTCGGGGTACAGTCCTGTTCCAAGTGGAATTTCCTCTCCAAGAATTTCTCAAACAATGTGACTTGCTCAAGTTCTCTACTGTGGACTTTGTTGTGTCCGTCACTTCTGGTACCTGGAAATACCTTGGCACCTGACAGGATTCTGTCGCCCCTTCCCCCTGGCTAACTTCGCTTGGATCGGGAACTGGCGCCAACTCCTGTAATTGCTATGTCGCATGCTCATTCTCTTTGCTACTGGAGACTGAGATTGTATTCATCTCCCTTGCTTCCGGTTGGTCACCTCTTATTTGTTTAACTCCTTGGGTTGGGAAATTTCAGCAATTGATGATATGTTGACGGTACAACCTTCATTTGGTGCTGCCATGGTCTCCCCAGGATGATATTATAACCCATATCGTCGTCCACTACCTCAAACAAGGTCGTCTTCATCACCTCCTCGGCATTCATGGGCAACAAGATTTCTCCCCTGGTTTTCACGCTTGCCAAAATGAACCCGCGAGCAGTTTTGTGGCCAGAATGATCCTTCTGGTGAGCTTGGCTTGCTCCACTACTCTCTATTGGATGATATTGGCCAAACTTTCTGGATCAACCAGAACTTGCTTAATCTTAAAATCTAAGACAATTAGAGAAATTACTAGGGTGCCGTTATGCGGTAGTATCATTCCATCAGCTTCTTCCTACGTAAAAGTGATATCGTCTTCAGCAACTTCCTAGAGTCCTTTGTTATGGGTCACTGATACTTTTTTCTTTTTTGTCACCAAAAATGTAACCTCATTGATCTCATTCCCCCTGAAAATTATGTTGATCGTCAGGCGTGGGGGATATTCTCCTACTTTGGAAGGCTTCGCATTATCACGATTGCGACCGTAGTTGTTTTTAGCCTAGTCACATAAAAATTCCCTAAGATGGACATTTTTCAGCAATGTCGCCACCTCTTCGCGCAAATTCCCATTCATAGGGCAAAAACTAACTCCTCGAAGACCGTTGATCTGTGTCAAAGTCGTCTTTCGATTTCTCTTTATTCTTCTCCAGGTTCCGAACCTTAACTGATGCCAGGAAACCGATCAGATCATCTTCAATCCTTATTTTTGACTCGTACCAATTGTGAACATCCGCCCAAGTTGTTGCCTGGAACTCGAGCAAACTTTCTTTCAATTTCTGAGAAGAGTCAAACTTCTCGGATTCAGACCTTTGGTGAATGCTTTAGCCTCCCATTCGTCCGGAACAACCGGTAGTAGCATCCTTTCCTTCTGGAACCTGGTTACGAACTCCCGTAGCAACTCACACAAACCTTGTGCAATCCTGAATATATATCAGCCTTTCGGGCATGTACATTTCTGGACACGGCGTGGGACTTAATGAAAGAATTCGTGAGTATCTCAAAGGAGTCTATGGAATGATCGAGCAAAAGTGAATACCACGTCAGATCTCCCTTCATAAGGGTCTCCCTAAATTTCTTCAGCAAAACGGACTCAATCTCATGGGGGAGCTAAATCATTTCCCTTCACCGTCATTGCACGGGTGGTGATATGCTCCTGAGCATCTAAAGTCACATTATACTTCGTCACATCTGGCATTTTAAACCGCTTTGGGATAAGTTCAAGTGTTGCACTTGGTTTGTATGGCAATTGTGTGTATTTCTTTGAGTCCGGCCTTTTCAACACTGGTGGTGCGCCCGTAATTTGATCCATTCGGGCGTTAACTTCCCTCATAAATTGCATAAGTTCAATTTTGAAGGGATCACTCTCGTTGTTGTGGCCAGACCCTTTCCCCCCAGCACTATCGAAGCCAACCTCGCCCCTCGGGGTGTTGTTGTCAAACCTATGCGTTGCTTGGTTTGTGGGAACACCGGAAAGAACTAAGCCTCGCCCATTCGCGTTGTTGGAAGCGCCCGAAAATGCCTCTTTCAGTTCCATCATGACTTTATCCTGTCATGTGAGATGGCCTATAATGGCCTCTTGTTGCTCTTGCAAGACCCTGACCGCTTCGGCGACGTGCACTTCTTCAGCATTATCAAGAGTTGCCTCCCGAACATGTTGCAGATATCGGCTGCCATAGACCGGTGTGTCCTCATTGCGGGTATCACTGATTGAATCCTCGTGCTGAGGCTGATTTCCTTGGGCCTCAACGTTGTGTGTGTTGTTAACACCATTATCTGCCATTTTTAATGATTTTTTGCTAAGAACAAAGAATCAAACAAGTTGGTAACATATACAGGAATCAATTCAGTTACACGACTATTTATGCCTCACGGCGGGCTCCAAGCTGTTTGCCCGTAAAATAGTACAGTTGCATTTATACGTGGTTTAAAGACAAGTAAATTAATTTGATCCAAAAAATAGATGAATTAGACAGAAATATAATACTTAAATTTAAAATAGTCGACATATATTTGGTTCCGGACAGAGAGCTACCGGGAGCAATAAGAACAATAAAAATAATCAAGAAAGTAAAATGTTATTGAGCTTTTGATAGAATATAGTGTACTCTTTGATATTCGGCTTAAAGTATGTGTATTTATATGCATGTCGCCTTGCATTTTACTCGTAGTTTGTGGAATTTGGATGCATAATGTAATGGTTTGTGCTAATTATTGGTATTCTTATGTGTAGGAATCATCCGGAGGCAATTTGGGACGAAGGTGCATAAATTAGAGCGAAAAGGGGAAGAAACGAGAAAAAGCCACAAAGTAGCGCCACAGGTAGCGTGGGGCGCTACTTGTGGCCCAGTTTCCAGAAGCATAAAATTTCAAGCGCTAGGGCAAGCACCCCATCGCTACCCTAGGCACTGGTGATAGGGACTTATCCTATTTCGCCCGGGACTTGGTTATTTTGTCCCTACACACCCCCAACTCGTATAAAAGGATTCCTAAACCTATTTGGGGGGAGGGGACATTTTTTAGGAGAAAACACAAGCATAGAGCCGCCGCGGAGGCCGGAATTCATCAGATTCCATCTTTCTTCCGCCAAACTTAGTAATTTTTATATTTCTTTGTATGATTTGTTGTTTGGCTACCATGTCTATGTGGAGCTAAGCTTCACGTTCTAAGGTTGTGGTTCTTTCATGACTATTATTATTCAAATATTGATTTTTGTTTCTTGATTTATCATATTAGTTTATTTATTCAATCCTACGCTTAATTATTTGATTGCTTGATCACCAATTAAATACTATCTACGAATATAGAATTGAACTCGAAAATGGGAATTCTTAATTGCATATAGGATTGAGTTGTCATGACCCAAAATCCACTATAGGTTGTGATGGCGCCTAACGTCGCCGTCAGGCAAGCCAACAAAAATTTACCAATTTAATTACCCATTTAAGAAATTTGAGATCAAAATTTTTTTTCCTTAATTAGACAGTATAAAAATAGAATTTACAGAGTAAATAAAAATATCTGCACGAACCACAATAATGAATAACCAGAAAGAACCCCTAAAACCTGGTGTCACAAGTACATGAGTATTTTTCTAGGAAGTATAGCAACAATACAACATTTGTCCAGAATGAAAATAAGACAGGAGGATATAAATGACTTTGATGGAGACTCTACAGGCTACGGATCGTAACAGGAAATACAGCCGACAATAAAGTCCCTGCCATAGCCGCGCCTCTGCGCCCAAAAAGATCATCAGACATATATGTACCTGCACAAAAAGTGCAATAAGTGTAGTATGAGTACGTAAATCAACGCGTACCCAGTAAGTATCAAGTCTAACCTCGAAGAAGTAGTGACGAGAGGTCGACATCGACACTTACTAAAGGTCCAATAAAGCAATATAATAAATGCGTGAATAATAATAAATGCGTGAATAGATATGAAGTGCACATCAATAGCGGGGTAAATCTGTAATTTCATAATTTTTCCAATTATTCCTTTTTAAAGCATAAATTATTTTTCTCAGTCTCGTGTTCCACCTTGATATCTTAGAACATGCAAAGTGTCCATACCAAATAATTAATAAATACCATAACACATGGTGCATCCATGGAAAAACTAGCTCGTGTATATTCGGCTACTAGCGTATAACGCACGATTATGCCGAGGTCGTTCGGCCCGATCCAGAATAATGTGTACACTGCCGAGGGTCAAGCGATACGAACCATAGATGCATCTATACTGCCGAGGCATTCGGCCCGCTCCACAAGAAAGGAGGACACTTCATGAATCTCTGGAGTAGAAGCTATCACAAGGCTAAGACGTAAGTATATTCAATTTCTATTAACGGTCGAGTAACTCGCATTAAATTCAAGTACGTGAAATTTCGATCTTTTACTACTTCCTCTAAAAACTCCCAATATGATTTAGGTACTTAAATTAACAAAGGATGCAAACATTACAAGTAATTCATGATTTGGGTCCTAAACTACCGGGACATAAGCATAAATAGTAGCTACGCATGGACTCTCGTCACCTTGTGCATACGTAGCCCCCACAATTAGAAGCAGACATTAATTTAAATCACCTACAGGGTAAATTTCCTCTTACAAGATTAGACACGAGACTTACTTCGCTCTGAAGTTCCATAGCCGGCTTTGGCACCACTCTAACACCTCAAACCAATGCTTCTTGATCCAAAACTATGCATACAATGTGCAAACCAATCATTATGAGTTCTAATACCCATAATTAATCAATTTAAACAATTTCGAACTCTGCTCGACAAGTCAATAAAATCCACCCTCGGGCCCACGTGCCCGAATTCCAAATATTTTTGAAGATAAACTTTACCCATAATACTACGAACCCAAATAAATGATTTATTCTCAATTCCATGCCCGAATTCGCGGTAAGAATCCAAAAATACCAACTTCTAGGTTTTTCTTCAAAATTCTAAATTTCTACTAATTTTCATGTTTAAATCCATATATAAACCTAGTATTTAACTTGTAATATGTGGGAATCACTTACCTTGTAATGGGTGATGAAGAAGCTCCTCCAAAATTGCCCCCAAGCTCGGCTCCTATAGAAAATTTGAGATAAAAATGAGCCACACCCGTTTTTCCTAACTTATACACTGCCCAGACGACCCTTCTTCACGTTCGCGAAGGTCAAAAGCCACTACCCCAAAATCTCTTCTTCGCGTTCGCGACCATAAGGATGCATTTGCGAAGCCTTCCGTCCCTATTGCTCCACGTTCGCAGGGTACGCCTCGCGTTTGTGTAGGCTAAACGGCTCCAGGGCTCAGCTCCCCTTTCCTTTAATGCTTTCGCGACCTCCCTGTCGTGTTTGCGTAGGTTGCTTCAGCTTCCCCTCTGTGTTCGCGACCACTGTGTCGCATTCAAGTAAAACGAAAATCCAACGGCTCAAAATCCTTCTTCGCGAACGCGGGACTCCCTTCGAGTTCGAGAAGGACAAAAGCAGAATAAGCAACAGCAGCAGCCATAACACCC
>AWOL01S0043865.1:8946-36421 GCA_000715115.1 Nicotiana otophora | reverse complement strand
ACCTCAACCAAACATACCATCAAGTCCTAAAATACTATACGAACTTAGTCGAACCCTCAAATCACCTCAAACAATGCTAAAACCACAAATCATACCCCAAATTCAAGGACTTTGAAATTTCAAGTGTCCACAAACGACGCCGGAACCTATTCAAATCAAGTCTGATTGACCTCAAATTTTGTAGACAAGTCATAAATGACGTAACTGAGGTAATATAATTTTTAGAATCGAATTTCAACCTAAATATCAATAAGTCAACCCCCGGTCAAACTTTTCAAAAAATTCAACTTTTGACATTTCAAGCCTAATTCCACTACGGGCCTCCAAATAATTTTTCGGACACACTCCTAAGTCCAAAATAACCATACAGAGCTATTGAAATCATCAAAACTGTATTCCAGAGTCGTTTACACATTAGTCACCATCCGGTCAACTATTTCAACTTAAGCTTCCAACATGAAATTTTATTCTTCCAAGCTAACTCCGAAATACCTTAAAACCAAAACCAATAATTCACACAAGTCATAACACCTTGTTAGAAAGTTATTCAAGACTTCAAATAATTGAAAGCAGTGTAAATGTTCAAAACAACAGGTCGGGTCGTTACAGTCTCCTTCTACTTTATCTTAGCTGTGTGCTTTCTCTCAGACAACTTTATTTTTATCTAGACTCTTGTTTGTATTATTCTAGAAGATCGTGCACTTGTGAATCAAGTTCTGGGATGGTATTTAGACATCATTATAATTTTGGTTTGTCTACTATAATTCAGTCATTATTCCAATTATTTGGTTTCTTTACAATTTAATTAAGATGAATTGTTAAAAATGGTTAAAGTTTATTCTAACATTGGCTTGCCTAGCAAATAAGATGTTAGGCGCCATCACGATCCCGAAGGTGGGAATTTTGGATCGTGACAAGTTGGTATCAGAGGACTAGGTTAGTTAGGTCTCACGAGTCACGAGCAAGCTTAGTAGAGTCTGAAGGATCGGTATGTAGACGTATGTACTTATCTTCCAGATGCTATGAAGTTTAGGAACAATATCACTTCTTTCTTCTCTCTCGTGCGATTTTATTCTATCATTGACGATTGAACTCTCCTATTATTATTCTCTCGCAGATGGACAAAACACGTAATACATCTACCGGCGAATAGGGACCAGAGCCCCCAGTGGCAACTATGACCAGTGGTAGAGGTCGAGGTCGCACCAGAGACCGAGGCAGAGGCAGAGGCATAGCCCGGCCTCGATCTCGAGCAGCAGCACACGTTGTGGAGCCTTAGGTGGATTTGCAAGTAGAGGTTCAAACTCACACTGTACATGTTGGACCAGTTCAGGTCCCAGAAGGATTTATAGCTACTCTCGTGCTTCAATACGCTCTAGTCCGTTTGGTGAGTCTTATGGAGGGTGTGGCCTAGAATGGTATATTTCCAGTGGTACCAACCGTCTCACAGGCTGGAGCAGGAGCACAAAGTCCTACTACTCCCGCCCCGAAGCAGATGGCTCCCCAGTATCAAGCTCCAGCAGTCCCCGCCAGTTGGGATAGTTCAGCCAGTTGTTGCGGCACAGGCCGGTGATAGGCCCGCCATGTCTTCTGAGGCCTTATTGAGATTGGAAAAGTTTACTTATAAGCTCTTTCCTGTTCACTTCAGTGGTACACCTTCTGAGGACCCACAGGATTATCTTGACTGTTTCCATGAGGTGTTGCGGAACATGGGAATAGTTGAAAGCAACATAGTCGATTTTGCTGTGTTTCAGATGGCTGGTTCCGCCAAGAGGTGGTGGAGAGATTATGTACTTGCTAAACCAGCGAATTCACCTGCACTTACCTCGGAGTAGTTCTCATAGCTATTTCAGGAGAAGTTTGTTCCTATTACACTGAGAGAGGAATACCGTAGGCAATTTGAACGTCTCCAGTAGGGTAGTGTGACTGTTACCCAGTATGAGACTCGATTTGTGGACTTAACACGTCATGTCATCGTCTTGCTTCCTACAGAAAATGAGAGAGTGAGGAGATTCATTAATGGACTCACTTATACTATCAGGCTTCAGATGGCCAAGGAGACAGGGAGTGATATTTCCTTCCAGACATCTGTGAATATTGCTAGGCAGATCGAGTTAGTTTGTGCTCAGGAAAGAGGGCAGTGTTAGATAAGAGGACCCTTCATTTCGGTAATTTCAGAGGCACCTCATCTGGAGGCATGGGTATTTATGGTAGGGGTCATCCTCCCAGGATATTTTATTCAGCACTTCAGGCTTCTCACGGTGCTTCAGGGAGTCATGGTCATATTATGCCTTACTCTGGGCAGCCAGCATTTAGTGCACATTCAGCTCATATCAGTGCACCACCACTCGAGAGTCACTACAGCGGTTATCTGGCCCGTTTGGGTCAGCTTCTGCTTTAGCATCCACAACAACATGATGGGTGTTATGAGTATGGAACATTGGTCACATCAGGAGGTATTGCTTTAGGTTGTCGAGTAAAAGATCTCAGCAGGATTCTCGTGCCATAATATCGGCATTGGTTGCTCCACTGCCTACCCGGCCAGCTAGGGGCAGGGGTCAGACAGTTAGAGGTGGAGGTCAGGTTGTTAGAGGTGGAGGCTATCCAGTTAGGAGCCGTCCCAGATATACAACTCCAAGTGGTGGGGCCCAACCCTAATTTTATGCTTTTCCAGCTAGGCCTGAGGCCGAGTCATCAGATGTCGTGATCACAGGTGTTGTTCCAGTTTGCCATAGAGAAATTGAGTTGAGACTTGTATTAAAGATCATGTTTAAGCTACGTGCCTGTATTTTTGGGACCCACAGTGTTGTGTTGCTCCTGAATTATATATTTAAATTATAATTTTATACTCAGTCACATCCATCATTTGCATATCATATCTCAGGCTCTGTTATCGTTCATTGATACATCATATCATCATGTCGGGATGAGTTTTATGTCATTGTAAGCTCGAGAGACTAGAGACTCTGATTGATATTTATGGGATCGAGGTACATGACGTAGCAGGCCATATTAGCTTTATATATATATTTATTATTATATGGATCAGGGTAAAACACCGCAAGAGGCCTTATGGGCTTTATTGTTATGGAATCAGGCTGCACGCCACAACATGCCTAAATGGCTTATTATTATAGTGTTTGGGCTGAAGGAGCCCCTTCATAGTATTCACCCCCACAATGAGCGCGATTGATTTTATATTGAGGGATGGTTGTTCCCTGTGTATGAATCTTGCCCGAAGCATTTATATTGAGGGATGGAGCTTCTATGGGCATGGATCTTGCCCGAATCATTTACATTTGGGATGGAGTTTTCCTGGCATGGATCTTGCCTAATTATCTATATCGAGGGATGGATCTTCCCTGGGCTGGATTAGCCTTACACAGTACTGAGCGACTGATTGTCAGTTGATATTATATTTGGGATGCATCTTCCATGGTCTGGATTGGCCAAATACAGTACTGAGTGATTGAGTATTTTGAGAGTGTGAATACACAAGGTTTCCACTGAGGTGCATCACATACAACATGTACATTGGCATGTAGATATAGAGATGTCATATTCCTCATATCATTCAGAATTGATCTATTTTACTTGTACTGAGTTTAACTATCGAACTTGAAAGCATGCCTACATTTCTGTACTGTTATTTCTATATTGGACTGTACCTGTTGAGCTCGTCACTACTTTCAGCCCAAAGGTTAGTCGTGTTACTTATTGAGTACATGGAGTCGGTTGTACTCATACTATACTCTACATTTCATGTGCAGATCCAAGTATTTCGGATACGGCGACTGCTAGATTTTGATGCTTTATCTATTGGAGACTATCTAGGTAGTTGCTTGGCGTCCGCAGACCTTGTCTCCCTTTCCTTCCAGTTGTTTGTACTGTTCTATATTTCCAGACAGTATTTTATCAGTCAGACTATGTTATCATTTAGATGCTCATGTACTCAGTAACACCGGATTTTGGGAGTGTATTTGTATCAGTATTTGTGGAATGTTTCTATTAAATCTAAATATTATGTTTTCAAACTTATAAGATTATTGTAATTTATTAAGGTTATCGGCTTGCTTAGTATTGAGATGGGCGCCATCACGACATGTAAACTTTGTTTTGTGACAATGTGTCACTCCCAATACCTCATTTAGTGGCATGGACTTTCTTTCTATTCCTTCTGGGACACTTTCGATTTCACAGATTTTATCAATATTAGAATTTATCAGATTCTTTAAGAATAGATAATTAGTCAAAATTCCCAAGGACATCAAACACTACTAATACACCGTAGCTCGTTTACTTTCAATTTATTATATTATTGGAAAAGCTATACAGTATGGCCGCTCCCAAAAATAATAACCGGCAAAATGTATATTTTTTGTACCTTAATGTGTAATATATGTATTATATATATTGATTAGCAAATGTAATTTTTTTGGCAAACTGACCAAAATATGTAACTTGCCCTTCATTATTCTCCTCACTCTGTCTGGAAACCAAACTCTTGCACATATGAACTAATAAAATTGAGATAAACTGATATACAAATAAAGAGAACTTATTCCTATTAGAAAGTCAGATAATGTAGCTGAAGAGAACACTGTCATAGAAATAAAAAGGAAAAACATAAAGCAACTATAGGCTAGAGAGATGCTAAGTTCAACAACAACAACAACAACAACAACAACCCAGTATAATCCCACTAGTGGGGTCTGGGGAGGGTAGTGTGTACGCAGACCTTACCCCTACCCTGGGGTAGAGAGGCTGTTTCCAATAGACCCTCGGCATCCTTCCCTCCAAGAACTACCCACCTTTTCTCTTGGGGTGACTCGAACTCACAACCTCTTGGTTGGAAGTGGAGGGTGCTTACCATCAGAGCAACCCACCTTGTCATAGAGATGCTAAGTTCTCCATTACTATTTTATCTATGGCTATAAATGCATGGCTAACTATCCATATAGTAATCATGATCTCAATAAAGAAGAGAGATCTTACATGAAGAGGAGAGTCATATTTGTTTAGTGGCCAAGGATGACTTGCCTGCTCCATTACTTTAAAAGGTGTTTTGATTATACCATATAATATATGGTAGCCTTATTTGCTTGGTTTCAGGCCGTCTCCTTGCTATCTTGACATGCTCTTCTCTTTCATGCAAAACTTTATCTTCTACAAATTTACCGTGAGATCGATAGAGAAGACAGAGAATAGGGAAACTTAGGAGCAACGGTAAAGTTGTACCCGTGTGACCTATAGATTACGGGTTCGAGCCGTGGAATCAACGACGATACTTGCCTGGACCATTTTCAAGGGCTTATTTAATTAGAGACAGAGAGAGATAAGCCCTTTTTGCATGGGTTGCAGGCAAGTCATCTTTGGCTACGTGATATGCTCTTCACTCTTATCATAGGCCTTCTCTTATCGTTTCCCTCTTGGTCATGGCGGTCGGAGTTATTCTGGTGAGAGGTTCAATTGAATCTCGTTTATCAAAAAATTATACAGTACGGTAAAAAGGGGAGTTATTTCCCTTGACACAAGTTCTGTTAGAAAAAGAATCGATGAAATAATCTGGCTTCGATAGTGTAGTCATTGTCCTTAAGGAATTTAAGTTTCCTCTTTCTTGCTACATGGATAATAGGAGAATTCCTTCAGGATTTTACAAAGACTCTGAAATTCGAGTTTGAGAAATTAACTCAAATTTCCTACAAGAACACAACATTTATGAGTTATAGAAAATAAGTAGAAGGGAAAGAGAAAGAAATTTTCACGTGATTTTGTTTTAATAATATGGAAATTGATAATATAGTCAAATTTTCAATTTCCCTCCAAAACATCCTTTAAAATATTCAAATTATATAAGACAAAGAAGTGTTTTTAAACATTTCCTCCTTTCTTTCTTTTTTCAAGGAGGGACAAAACAACCTCTTCTCAAATACTCCCGTCAAACACTAACTAATGTAGTACCCCAAAGATGTATTCAACATAGATAGAGTTGACATGCATATTTGCATGGCGTCCCATGATTTTGATATTTATTTATTTTCTTTTTTGCGTAAGTTATTCTCCTTATAAATATGTTTAGTTAACTTTTACAGAGATTATTACAAGAAACTACTATAAGTTAGCGTATTTCAAAGATATGGAACATTTCGTAATATTTTCACTCTATTGGGGTAATATATTTCGTCATTGAATAGAAAGGATTGCCTTTTCCTGCTAAAACAATGAAAGAATGGATATGAATTCAAGCTGGAACTTGTCAATTCTAATTGTGTATTTGGGCAAGCGGGACGCTGAGCCCATCATGTCCAATTCCCTAAGGGGAATTTGCACAAATAGAACTATGTACCACTCTATATATTTAGATCTCGTTAAAAAAGATTTTAAAAATTCTACTGCCAGAATTTTAAAAGACAGCTAATAGAATTTCGAAACACGCTGCTAGAATATTGAAGTACGTTGTCAGACTAAACATTGTGGCAATGTGCTTTAAAATTCTGGTACTGGACGACTTTACTTTTTTTAATGGGGTCAAAATATAAATGGTTGTTCTACAAAGGTTCGGCATAATTTCCTGATTCAGTGAACCAAGTTTCAGGCTTTTTCAACAATTCAAATAGTAGAATTGACACCAGATAGACACTCTAAAGGCCTGCTATTTAGAAATTAGCCAGTGTGTCCTGAATTTTAGTTTTTAAGTTCAAATTTTCAGGACAAAAATGTTTTGAATTGTCCTGAAGTTGAGATTTTTTAGTTTAAAATTTCAAAACAAAATAAGTATTGACTAATCTCTAAATAGCATCCTTGAGAATGACTATGTGTGCACTTGCCCCATTCAAATCTTCACCTTTAATCTAAAAGACGGGCCGATTTGGACTGGTTACATTTGAGGCCTAAATTGGGACGATATGAATTATTTTTTTCTTCAATATTAATACTTTTTACCTTAAAAATGACAAATTAGAATAAATTGGTTCAACTGTTTGATATAGTAATGTCAAAGAAATTTCAAGTGAAGAATCTTAATGTAACGATTCGACCGATCGTTTTGAGTATTACAACCCTGTCCCTCCATTTACAGCTCGATTTATGCTTTACCATTGTTATGTGACTTGCTGGGGTGATTAGTTCGGGTCCGGTGAGGTTTTGGTATGATTTGGAACACTTAATTCCAAGGTTTAAAACTTAAGTTGAAAAGGTTGACCGGATGTTGACTTATGTGTAACGACCCCGGAAAATTTTTGCTAAGCAAATTAAGGTTTTATGGTACCGAGGTAGATCAATTAGTACACTTAGGGGTCGTTTGGTAGGGTGTATAAGAATAGTGCGGAATAAGGTGTATTAGTAATGCATGGGGTAGTAATGCAAGCATTAGTTATGCAGATATTATTTCTTATCTACTGCTTGGTGTGGTGTATTAAAACTATAATGCATTGCATAATTTTTAAGCAAAATAGTTATTTACAAAAATGCCCTCCATATTCTCAAGCTTTAAGGGACTTTAAAGATAATTTTGTCTTTAACCAACCTAATGCATACGTTAGTAGCCTTGGTATTACTAATGCTATGGTTTTCTATGCATTACTTATACATAGGATAATACCAAGTATGGTGTATAACTAATACAAAAATTAGTTATACACAGGTTGAAAAAATATACCAAACAAGGCATTAGTAATGCATAGAGCTAATGCTTGCATTATTTTTTCTAATACCTCCTATTAAATCACCCCTTAGTTCAATTAGTTTTGTCGCTAGCACCTTTTGGGTTGAACAATGCACTGGGGAGTAAAGAAAAATTTTGTGCCAGAGAAATGTGTTTCTACGGTACATTAAGCGACCGCAAAATTACTCTGCGGACCGCATAATGCCCGCCGAGTGAGGCAGGTGAGGCGAGTTTGGAGATCACGTTTGCGGCGCATTATGCGATCGCAGACCAATTCTGTGGCGCATTATGCGACCGCAGAATAGGTCTGCATACCGCATAACGGCCGCAGACTGAAACATTGTTTCCTAGTTCCGGAGGGCCTTTTTGCGACCCATTATGCGGGTCGCAGAAGCATTATGCGGTCGCATATGTATCGGGGCTTTAATTTTTTCTAATTTTTGACCCGACCCTATTTTGATATATTGAGGCAAGGGGACTCTTTTGGAGCAAAAACAAAACTGGTATTTTAGAGAGTGGTGAGAGAATCTTAGAGAGATAAATTGAAGACTTAGTCAATTGTTCATCAATTCTTGTTCAAGACTTGAAGATTTCACAAGCATCTTGCTAGGGCTTCAAAGAGGTAAGAATTTCTTCCCCCAATTCTTCAATTTCGATTTTGGGGTAAAAGATAGGAGATTAAGTGTATCATGTATACATACACATACCGGTAAGGTTGTGGAAAGATTGTGAGTTCGAATAGGTAAAGATTGGGTTGAAAATGGTAGAAATCTTCATAAACTTTAATTGAAGATTTGAGGGTCGAGTTGATGTCGGAATTTGGTGAAATTTGTATGGTTAGACTCGTGGTTGGAGGGCGTTCATATTTTGTAACATTTGTCGGGTTCCGAGACGTGGGCCCCACGGGCGATTGTTGAGTGCATTTTCGGATTTTGTTGGAAACTTTGTATTTTCATATGGAATTAATTTTCTATAATTCGCATTGACTGAATCGAATTAATTGTGGCTAGATACGAGGCTTTCGAAGATCAATTCTCATGGCAAGGGCATAGAGGAATAAAGACTTACACGGGTTGAGGTACTTAACACTCTTAAATTTGGTTCTGATGGTATGAATCTCCGAATTTAGTATAATATAAATTGGTTGGAGGTGACATACGATACGTGACGGGCATGTGGACGTGCACCATAGAAATTGTGACTTGAATAAATCATGTGAAGTTGTAAAATTTAAGAATCATGTTATTATCTGAACATGTTCCACGTGTTAGAGAAATTGAGCTGAGCCTTTTATTAAAGATCATGTCTAGGCTACGTGCCGAAATTTTGGGACCCATGGGGTCGTGTTGTTGTTGAATTATTTGTTTAAATTGTAATTTCGTACTCACTCATATTTGTCCATTGCATATCATATCTCAGTCTCTGTTGTTATTTATTGATATATCATATCATCATTTTGGACTAGTTTCATGACATTGTGAGCCTGAGAGACTGAAGAGATTGATGAATGAGTGAGGCCGAGGGCTTGTGTAACAACCTGACCGGTCGTTTTGAGTATTACAACCTCATTTACCCATTTACTGCTCAAATTGGGCTTTACAGTTATTGTGTGACTTGCCAGGGCAATTGGTTCGAGTCCGGTCAGGTTTTGGAATGAATTGGAAGAATTAGTTCCAAGGTTTAAAGCTTAAGTTGAAATAGTTGACCAGATATTGACTTATGTGTAAACGATCTTGGAATTTAATTTTGATGATTCCAATAGCTCCGTATGGTGATTTTGGACTTAGGAGAGTATCCGAAAAATTATTTGGAGGTCCGTAGAAGAATAAGGCTTGAAATGTCGAAAGTTGAATTTTTGGAAAGTTTGACAGGGGTTGACTTTTTGATATCAGGGTCGGAATCCGATTCTGAAAATTGGAATAGGTCTGTAATGTAAAATGTGACTTGTGTGCAGAATTTGATGTCAATCGGACGTGATTTGATAGGTTCCAGAGTCGATTGTAGAAATTAGAAATTTCAAAGTTCATTAGGCTTGAATTGGGGTGTAATTCATGATTTTAGCGTTATTTGAGGTGATTTGAGGGTTCGACTTAGTTTGTATGATGTTTTAGGACTTGTTGGTATATTTGGTTGAGGTCCCGAGGGGCTCGGGTGAGTTTTGGATGGTTAACGGATCAAAACTTTGGACTTGAAACTCTCTTGGAATTTTTCTGATGCACCATCTGGTTTCCTTCATCGCGTTCGCGAGTGGAGCCTTGCGTTCGCGAAGAGGAACCGAGAGACTGGCAATATTTGCTCTTCGCATTCGCGAAGAGAAGAATGTGTTCGCGAAGGGTGGACCGGGTATGCATCGCGAACACGAGAGGTGTTACGCATTCGCGAAGAAGAGGAGAGAGGTGATTGGGGACCCCGAATTCTTGTTCTACGCGTTCGCGAGGTGGTGGTCTGAGTTGGTAAAGCTTCGCGTTCGCAAAGTCGTAGTCGCATTCGCGAAGGGTAAGATTTGCAAAGCTTCGCGTTCGTGAAGCCACTGTCGCGTTCGCGAAGAGTTAATTAATAGGCAGTCGAGTTGTGCTTCGCGAACGCGAGGGACCTGTCGCGTTCGCGAAGAAGATAGGCCTGGACAGAAAGTTTAAGTTCAGAAAATGGGACTTCGTCCCATTTTCCATTTTTAACGATTTGGAGCTCGGATTGAGGCGATATTTGAGCGATTTTCAGAGTAAACAACGGGGTAAGTGTTCTTAACTCAATATTGGTTAAATTACCCGAATCCATGGTTGGTTTTATTACTTAATTGGTGAATTAAGTTGGAAAAGTTTGAAACCCTCTTAGTTTAAATTGAGGATTTGAAGGCCGAGTTGTGGTCGGATTTGAGTAATTTTGGTATGGTTGAACTCGTGGTTGAATGGGGGTTCGAATTTTGTGATTTTTACCAGATTCCGAGACGTGGGCCCCACGGGTGAATTTTAGGGCGCAATTTCGGATTTTTAGAAAATATTAGTATTTTGATATGGAATTAATTAATATAATTTTTGTGGGCTGAATCAACTTATTTTGACTAGATTCGAGCCGTTTGAAAGTTGATACGCGCATAACAGGATTTCTGGAGCATTGTTTAGCTTGCTCGGCATTGGATTTGGCTTGTTCGAGGTAAGTAACTCTTCTTATCTTGGAGTTGAGCTTATGAACCCTGAATATATGTATTTCGTAAATTATTGGGAGGTGACGCACATGCTAGGTGACGGATGTGTGGACGTGCACTATAGAAATTGTGACATAATTGTTTCTCTGGAATTTTGTAGTTAAATAATTTTGGCATTTTCCATGCGGTTTTACGTTTTAAAGAAATAGAACTGAAAAGCATATTAAAAATCATGTTGAGGCTATGTGCCGGTATTATTGGGACCCACGAAGGTCAAATTGATGTGAAATATGTATTTTAAATTGAAAATTCATACTCAGTCATATTCATTTATTTGCATATCATATCTCAGTCTCTGTTGTTATTTATTGATACATCATATCATCATTTTGAGCTATTCTCATGACATTGTGAGCCCATAAGAGAGAGACTGGAGAGATTAATGATTGAGGGAGGCCGAGGACCTGATTGTGATGATATATTTGGGATCCGGCTGCACGCCGCAGCAGGCCATGTTGGCTTTATATATATTATACTATAGCATGTGAGTCGGCCGTGCGAATCGATATATTATACTATTGCACATGAGTTGGCCATACAGCACGTGAGTTGGCCGTGCATATCCAGATATTATTATAGCACGTGAGTTGGCCGTGCGGATCCAGATATTATTATAACACGTGAGCTGTCCGTGCAGCACGTGAGTTGGCCGTGCGGATCCAGATATTATTATAACACGTGAGCTGTCCGTGCAGCACGTGAGTTGGCCGTACGGATTCAGATATTTATATTATGGCATGTGAGTTGTCCATGCAGCACGTAAATTGTCCGTGCTTTTAGCGCTTAGGCTGTAGGAGCCCCTCATGAGTCTTTACACCCCTAGTGAGCGTAGTCGACTATAAACAGGGATCGGGCTGCACGCCGCAGTAGGTATTGTATAGTGCTGAGTGATTGAGTGTGCTGAGCATAGTGAGAGAGAATGCGAGATAATAAAATTGAGTACTCTGAGAGTGTGAGTACATGAGTACAATCTCTGAGGTACATTGCATTGACATGCACACATGACATATATGCATAGAGATGTGTTTTCCTCATGCTGTACTGTATCACATTATTCATGCTTTCTCTCACATATTGTCAGATGGGCATAGTGATGCATTTGTTTTACACTAGTTATCTGGGAAAGAAAATGAGATATTTTATTTATCATTGAAAGGATTTTGGAAAAATTACTGTTTTCAAACTTATTCATATTTTTGGTAATCTTCGGTATACGATTCGGGTTTTCACTGATGTACTTGAAAGGCAGAACTATTTTTCAAACCATGATTTGGCTGAGCATTTTATCTCTGAGTTACTTCTGGTATTACTTGTTTAATATTGTTATGAACTATTGTTGGTTATGAAAGTTGGACTCTGATCTTGGTAGAAGCTCGTCACTACTTTCAACCTACGGCTAGGTTTGTTACTTACTCAGTACATGGGGTCGGTTGTACTGATACTACACTTCTGCACATTGCGTACAGATATTGGTTGTCGTTGTTTCTATGCTCGATGGTTGCAGGATCTGAATATGTACCTGCGTTCCTGTTGTAGCTGCCTCTTATTCAGGGTAGCCTTAGATTTATAAAAGCTTTGTTATTGTATTATTAAAACAGACTATGTGTTATTTCATTTTCGCTTTGTATACTCTATTCTTAGAAGCTCATGATTTCTACTTCCAGTTCTTGGGAAGATGTATTAGTTTTAGATATTTGCTTTTAATTAATTTCATTGGAATTGGATAGTTGGAAATTGGCTTACCTAACGGGTTGGGTTAGGTGCCATTCCGACTAGTGGGATTTTGGGTCGTGACAAAGTGGTATCAGAGCTCTAGGTTCATAGGTTCTACAAGTCATGAGCAAGTATCTAGTAGAGTCTTGCGGATCGGTATGATGACGTCCATACTTATCTTCGAGAGGCTACAGGGCATTTAGGATATATACTTCCCATTTTTCTTTCCTTCTCTTGCGGGATTGATTCATCTTGGGACATAACTCTTTGAATTCCTTCTACGTATTCGTATGCGCACATGAGCGCTCGGTATCAGATGTGCATCGCCGGCTTATAATTCTATGAACGTGGTTCGAGGTGAGTATTCGGTGTTTTGGTGATGGGCCAGTCTGGAGGACTGGAGGCCATGGTTAGACCATAGCTTGAGCTAGGTAGCTTCAGTTGTAACCTGTACAATTGGACTCATATGTCCGGTAATGACCCTACAGTGGAATTTGTGGCTCGATGAGCGGTGGAATGGCTTTGTGATGAGTATGATGTAACTGCGAGATGTGTTAAGGCGATTTGAATATGACGAGAAGTGTTTCCTTGAAATGTAAAGGAAGGCAATTGGGTGCTTGATTTTTGTTTCGATGTGACGTACAGTCTAGAGTGAATTGTTTGAAGGATCTTTCAGGATTGTTAAATTTTGGTACAAATTAAATTCTCATGTTTGGTTAGTGAGTTTGGACTCAGATAGACTAAGTGATTGCATAGTAATTGTGATTGTGATAGGGTATATCAAGATACCAATTTTAGGTTAAGCAAGTGGGTTATTCCCTGTGGAGTAATCTACGTAGGTGTATTCCTTATGATGTGAGTGGAGAGTTTCTTTTCTGCCAGTGGGGCATATGTGTGGAGATTTAAATTTGAATCTGGCTGAGAAAGTTGACTTGAGTGTCAAGAGAATGATTGCGAGCTTAGCAGATGATTTAGGGGTTGGCGTTGCCTGAGTTTGAGAAGAAGTTTCGTTTAACTGACTGTGGCATTATGACAGTAATAGAGTATTGGTATTGTGAGTTATGGAATGTTTTAATCTATGTCTTTGAGCCAAGTGGGGGAGCCTGCTATTGATAATTCAATTTCATAATAATATGTATAGGTTTAGTTTTGGGCTGAGGCATACTGGTGGGTTAGTTATGACCTGCAAAAGTTGAGATCGATGATGACTCGAATAAGGAAATTCCTGGTTACGGGTTATATTGCACTTATGAGTATATGAAAATCGTGATATAAGTGATTTGTTTTTTGTGAAAGATGTAGTATGCACGAAGTATGAATTTGATAGGTGGTATTAAAGTAGAGTTACTTCTTTGAGAGTTGTTGTGCTAATGGAGCATGTGCCTTTTGGCGCATTTGGGCGGTGTAATGTGGATTTGAACAAACGGGGTGATTCTCGAGAAAGTTCTAATGGATTCGAGATTTATATGTAACAATTGAGAATGTTTGGAGGATTTGTTTGCGGCTAAAATCTGAGATTTAAGTTGGATGGTGTCGAGACTTGTGGCATTTTTGTATAGCATTATGGATTTTTTTATTTTGGTATCGGGAAGGTGAATGAAACGGCCTTAGACTCAAATAAGGTATTTTCAGAGTGGGTTTTTCGGTTGTGGTATTTATATGGGTAATTATGATTTGGTGAGACTCTACAGATGTTTTGGTGGTAATATTCTTGGGTTTGGTGACCTACGTGGTTTGGTCGAGTTAGAGGAATTTAGTTCTAATAGCCTGGTTATGTGCAAATGGATTTCAAAGTGTTCTTGATGGTTTCTACTATGGTTGGAACCAGATATTTTTTTTACTGGTGTGAGAAACGTGTTGTGTATTGTGATTTCCTCTTGGAAGGAAGCAAGATAAATGTTTCTAACTTACTGGATATGTAATTTGCTGGTGACCAGAGTTGATAATGAGATTCTTGTGGTTTTTACAAGATATATGTTATGTGTTGTGCGGAAGTTAGAATTACATGTACAAAGTGGCAGTTCAGTCTTGAAGAAAGGTAATGAAGTTTGGGCAGAATGGTCACGAATTCTTAGACAACATGGGCGGTTCCAAATGACTAGATGGATACGATTACTACTAGGTGTATGAGGAGGGTGCGTATTTCAGAAGGCACATTGTATTTTGACTTACGGATGTTTAATTAATATTGTGTTACTCACATGGTTGATAGACTGCTGATATTTAAATTTTGCCAAGTGGCATGGAAGAACTTTTAAAATATTTCTCGTGGGATGATCGTGTATGAGAGAGGTGTTAGGCATTCGGGCGGTGGAGATGGAATCAAATATGGTGATTCGCATGTTCTATGAATTTGGAGATTTGAGAGTTCTCAGGAGCAAATTGTTTCATGGTTGTGGACTGTGAAGTTGTGGTCGGAGCTAGCCAGATGCTAGAATGTATTGTGATTCAGTCAGTATGGATTTTCGGAGGGATTTTTATCTATTTGTGGGTAACCCGAGTTGATTTGGGGGTACATTGGTAGGCCCAATTAAGATATATATTCTACACCAAGCCGGAATAGTTGGCTCCATACTGCGATTTTTGAGGGATGCGTTATTCGGTTGATGTTGAACTTATTCGTGTTCTGAAATGATCTGTGAGTTACTCCTTTATGCTATGCGGAGTTGTGATTCATTGAATATGTGCACATATGGTGCAGTTCTATTTGAGCTTTATAGCGGAATTTGAGTGTGATGAGTACTTGGGTATTGCATGATCGATAGTGTAATGGCTATGTCCTTTCAGGTTTTGTGTGGTATTTTTGTCATTTGCCTCTCCGTGGTTATGGATTTTGAGTGGGGTGGCTCGAGGTATATATTATGGACCAACGTTTGGATGGGGTCACGCATTGCAGCAGAGTTATGTTAATGTACGAACCTTGTGTTAGAATCGGGTGATGGTTCTACGGTGTATGATGAATTTTCAGCGTTTCGTTGTGGCGGTACTTGTTAATATGGCGGGGTAATTCTCTCATTTGAGTCATTTTCCATTACTAGGTACATTTGAATTGTTGCTTATTAGTGCACGGATTGCACGGGTTGTGGCTCTGAGTTATATTGGTGCGGTATGTCTATGGAACAGTTATGTTTAGTAATATAAGGTCATTGGACCTAGAATGAGTAGTATCAGGTTTGATTTCGGTATATTCGAGAGTATAATATTGAGAGTCGGCTCAAAAAGTGATTATGATTCTGGTTGGGGCAAGAGAGCTCCGTGACTTGTTGATCTGGTAAGTGGTCATGAAATTTCGCATGTTTCTTTTATTATCAACAGTGTACGAAGGTTTTGGGATGAGGTTTGGTTCGATATGGGTTTAATACTAGTATTTGGTTGGTTTTGGAGTAGTCATTGTGGTCAGGAATGCTGCTATGAGTATGCGAGTTGTGTAATATGTTAGGTGATTATGTCCGTGGTTATGGTTATGGTTATGGATTGATACAGCTGGTTCAAACTCATACAGGGTGTAAATGTAAGATTCGTGTCTTGAAAGAAATTCTAAAGGTTGGAAATTAAATTCCAAGGTTTATGGGCTAAAGTTAAATCACTGATTTCAGTTGTATTGTATTGTCAAGCTCATATGGAATAGGGTAACATGGGTTCACCCCCAAGTACGTGTGTGAAAAGATGGAACAGTGATTTCATGGCTTGGAAACAACTCTTGGCACGTTCGAGGATGAACGTATGTTTAAGTGGAGGAGAATGTAACGACCCGACCGGTTATTTTGAGTATTACAACCCAGTTTACCCATTTAGTGCTCAAATTGGGCTTTACAGTTGTTGTGTGACTTGCCGCGGTAATTGGTTAGGGTCCGATGAGGTTTTGGAATGAATTGGAACACTTAGTTCCAAGGTTTAAAGCTTAAATTGAAATAGTTTTACCAGATATTGACTTATGTGTAAACGACCTCAAAATTTAACCCTGATAATTTCAATAGCTCTGTATGGTAATTTTGGACTTATGAGCGTGTCCGGAAAATTATTTGGAGGTCCGTAGAGGAATTAGGCTTGAAATGTCGAAAGTTGAATTTTTGGGAAGTTTGACCGAGGGGTTGACTTTTTGATATCGAGGTCAGAATCCGATTCTGGAAATTGGAATAGGCCTGTAATGTGAAATGTGACTTGTGTGCAAAATTTGAGGTCAATCGGACGTGATTTGATAGGTTCCGGAGTCGATTGTAGAAATTAGAAATTTCAAAGTTCATTAGGCATGAATTGGGGTATGATTCATGATTTTAGCATTGTTTGATGTGATTTGAGGATTCGACTAAGTCCGTATGATATTTTAGGACTTGTCAGTGTATTTGGTCGAGGTCCCGAGGGGCTCGGGTGAGTCTTGGATGGTTAACGGATAAAAAATTTAGACTTGAAACTCTACTGGAATATTTCTGATGCACCATCTGGTTTCCTTCATCGCGTTCGCGAGTGGAGCCTCGCATTCGCGAAGAGGAACTGAGAGGCTGGAAATATTTTCTCTTCGCATTCGCAAAGAGAAGAACGCGTTCGCGAAGGGTGGACTGGGTGTGCATCGCGAACACGAGAGGTGTTACGCGTTCGCGAAGAAGAGAAGAGAGGCGATTGGGGACCCCGGGTTCTTGTTCGCGAGGTGGTGGTCGCGTTCTCGAAGGTCTGAGATGGTAAAGCTTCACATTCGCACAGTTGTGGTCACGTTCATGAAGGGTAAGATTTGCAAAGCTTCACGTTCGTGAAGCCACGGTCACGTTCGCGAAGAGTTAAATTTGTGGGCAGTCGAGTTGTGCTTTGCGAACGTGAGGGACCTGTCGCGTTCGTGAAGAAGAGAGGCCTGGACAGAAAGTTTAAGTTCAGAAAATCCATTTTTAACGATTTGGAGTTCGGATTAAGGCGATATTTGGGCGATTTGCAGAGGAAACAACGGGGTAAGTATTCTTAACTCAATATTACTTAAATTACCCGAATACATGGTTGTTTTTATCATTTAATTGATGAATTAAGTTGGAAAAGTTTGAAACCCTCTTAGTTTAAATTGAGGATTTGAAGGCCGAGTTGTGGTCAGATTTGAGTAATTTTTCTATGGTTGGACTCGTGGTTTAATGAGGGTTCGGATTTTGTGATTTTTACCGTATTCCGAGACGTGGGCCCCACGGGTGATATTTGGGGCACAATTTCGGATTTTTGGAAAATATTAGTATTTTGATATGGAATTAATTCCTATTATTTTTGTGGACTGAATCAAATTATTTTGACTAGATTCGAACCGTTTGGATGTTGAAACGCGCATAATGGGGTTTCTGGAGCATTGTTTAGCTTGCTCGGCATTAGATTTGGCTTGTTCGAGGTAAGTAACTCTTCTAATCTTGGAGTTGAGGGTAAGAACCCTGAATATATGTATTTCGTAAATTGTTGGGAGGTGACGCACATTCTAGGTGACGGGCGTGTGGGCGTGCACTATAGAAATTGTGACATAATTGTTTCTGTGGAATTTTGTAGTTAAATAATCTTGGCATTTACCATGCAGTTTTACGTGTTAAAGAAATTGAACTGAAAAGCATATTAAAAATCGTGTTGAGGCTATGTGCTGGTATTATTGGGACCCACAGAGGTCATATTGATGTAAATATTTATTTTAAATTGAAAATTTATACTCAGTCATATTCATTTCTTTGCATATCATATCTTAGTCTCTGTTGTTATTTATTGATACATTATATCATCATTTTGGGATATTCTTATGACATTGTGAGCCCATGAGAGAGAGACTGGAGAGATTGATGACTGAGGGAGGCCGATGGCCTGATTGTGAGGACATTTTTGGGATCGGGCTGCATGCCGCAGCAGGCCATGTTGGCTTTATATATATTATACTATAGCACATGAGTTGGCCGTGCGAATCTATATATTATACTATTGCACGTGAGTTGTCCATGCAGCACGTGAGTTGGCCGTGCGGATCCAGATATTATTATAGCACGTGAGTTGGCCGTGCGGATGCAGATATTTATATTATGGCATGTGAGTTCTCCATGCAGCAGATAAGTTGTCCGTGCTTATATCGCTTGGGCTGTAGGAGCCCCTCATAAGTATTTACACTCCTAATGAGCGCAGTCGACTATAAACAGGGATCGGGCTGCACGCCGCAGCAGGTATTGTATAGCGCTGAGTGATTGAGTGTGCTGAGCACAGTGAGAGAGAATGAGAGATAATGAAATTGAGTACTCTGAGAGTGTGAGTACATGAGTGCAATCTTTGAGATACATTGCATTGACATGCACACATGACATATATGCATAGAGATGTGTTTTCCTCATGCTGTACGGTATCACATTATTCATGATTTCTCTCACATGTTGTTAAATGGGCATAGTGATACATTTGTTTTACACTGGTTATCTGGGAAAGAAAATGAGATATGTTATTTATCATTGAAAGGATTTTGGAAAAATTACTGTTTTCAAACTTATTCATATTTTTGGTAATCTTCGGTATACGATTCGGGTTTTCATTGATGTACTTGAAAGGCAGAACTATTTTTGAAATCATGATTTGGATGAGCATTTTATCTCTGAGTTACTTCTAGTATTACTTGTTTAATATTGTTATGAACTATTGTTGGTTATGGAAGCTGGACTCTGACCTTGGTAGAAGCTCGTCACTACTTTCAACCTACGGCTAGGCTTGTTACTTATTCAGTATATGGGGTCGGTTTTACTGATACTACACTTTTGCACATTTCGTGTAGATATTGGTTGTCGTTGTTGCTGCGCTCGATGGTTGCGAGATCTGAAGATGTACATGCGTTTCTATTGTAGCTGCCTCTTGTTCAGGGTAGCCTTAGATTTATAAAAGCTCTGTTTTTGTATTATTCAAACAGACTATGTATTATTTTATTTCCGCTTTATATACTCTATTCTTAGAAGCTCATGATTTGTACTACCAGTTCTTGGGGAGATGTATTGGTTTTAGATATTTTCTTTTAATTAATTTCACTGAAATTGGATAGTTGGAAATTGGCTTACCTAACGGGTTGGGTTAGGTGCCATCACGACTAGTAGGATGGGATTTTGGGTCGTGACAACTTGATTGTGAAGATAATTATGGGATCGGGCTGCCCGCCACAGCAGGCCATATTGACTTTATATATATGATTACTATATGGAACGGGGTTGCCAGCCTGCAGCAGGCCTTATAGGCTTTATTATTATACGGATCGGGACCGCCCGCCTGCAGTAGGCCATATCGGCTTCATATCACACTTGGGCTGAAGGAGCCCCTCCGGAGTCTGTACACACCCCTAGTGAGCGTAGATGATTATATATATATATTCGGGATGTACTTCCCAGGGCATGAACTTGCCTTATTTATTTATATTATGATGAATTGTCCCTAGATATGGATCTTGTCCGTGTCATTTAACTTTTTCGTGTGATTATTTTTTTATATTTTGAATTTCCTGAATGAAAATCCTAACTTCATTACTGATCCTACTTATGCCGAGCGTGTCAATATTAAAAATAAATTAGTATAAAATTGAGTTCATACAAGTGCATGCATCCATGTAAAGGCTTCTATAGAACTATTTTGATACCCATTTACACATATATAGAACACTATATCTTATTACTTTTTTTTTCTTTTCTTTATTAGTTCTTAGGTGAAAATTCGATCACATATTAAGAATGATTGACCTCGTTTTCAAGTGGGGCAGGATAAATAGATTTGATTCCCCCGAGTCTCATGTTAAAAGGGTTTGACACGAGACTTTTTTCTATAATAAAGATGCTTTTAAATTTCTTTTGCAATAAACATCAATGCACATATATAGATGTGTCACTCCCAATACCTTGTGTAGTGGCATGAAGACTTTTATTTTTCTTTTCCATTTATTTTGGGTTACTTTTCAATATCATTGATTTGACCAACATTTTATTTATCAGATTATTTTAATAACAGAGTCAATATATATTCCGCGAATTTATTTTTCTTTTTTCATGTCCGGACCGGCCGATTAATTTAGATTCTACCACGTAAGGCCCATTAAAAAAAGGTAAAAACACGGGGACTAGAACTAATAATAACACTTTGTTACATCGTCCGGGTATCTCCTTGTAGCGAAAGCAAAAAGATTAACTTAACAACGATTGAAATTATCGATCAGCGATGATCATCACAGTACATTGGACGAACCCTGTAAACCTATTGAGCTTTTAGAATACCAGTTATGGGGGACACTATTTCCAACAGTCAATTAATGTGTTTGATACGCTTTAGTCCACTGTGTATCGTTCTATGGCTTGGGATTCAATACATTCCCCCCTAAAAGAATTGGTTGGCAGTGTCCTTACAAATGAAAAGAACATATTCCTATTAGGGAAGTCAGATAATGTATAGCTGAAGTGAACAAAGTCAAAGAAATAAAAAGGAAAAACATAAAGCAACTATATACCAGAGAGATGCTTAGTTCTCCATTACTTTTTTTGCTATGGCTATAAATACATGGCTAACTATCTATGTAGTAATCATGATCTCAATAAAGAAGAGAGATCTTACATGAAGAGGAGAGTCATATTTGTTTAGTAGCCAAGGATGACTTGCCTGCTCCATTATTTTAAAAGGTGTTTTGAGTACACCATTTTTGCTTTGGTTTCAGGCAGTCTTCTTGGCTATCTTGACATGCTCTTCTCTTTCATGCTAGACTTTTCATTCTTCTATCACTACTAAAAATGTGAATTTCCGGGCATCTCCTCAGAAATTGGCTCGTCGGAAAGGAATTTCAGACGGGAAGGCCTGTCAGAAATGTTTCCGACGATATCCGGTTTGCATTTTTTTGGTAGTGTTCCAAGTTAATTTACGAAGAGAGAAGAAGGAGATAGAAGAGAGGTATAGCATAGTGAAAGAAGTCTTATTTGGTAGACAAAGATGACTTGCCTGCACCAGTTTGGAAAGCTTATTGAAATATAGCCATTATTTTGCTGCAACTCAAATTGGTCCTGCATAATATACTAGAGATTGGTGCACCTATATATGAACTTCTAACATATTATGCTGCAATTCCAACACGCGGAAAGTTCCAGCATAATATACTGGAGATTGAAGCACCTGTGTATGAACTCCCAGCATATTATGCTGGACCGGTATATTATACTGAAACTCCAGTATATTATGCTGGAGTTTCAGTATATTAAATACCTTGATTCTCATTTTTAAACTTAGACACAAAAACTAATGATATGACAACTAAGTAAATTTCTAGATAAGTTGGGTTGAGATCCCTTTGTTTTGGGTGAGCTTCATGGGTTGTATTTGGACTACTTTATAGGTCAGAATTAGCTACAAAAAATAATGGATTAACTTGGACTCATCCCAAATAGACCCATGAGCTAAAATTTTATAGCACAACCCATTAATATCTGGGCGGGTTGGATGGGTTTGGGCTCAAATTACCGCCCCTAATATTACTTATGCATAATTACAAAAGGTAACCCTATTACTAGTGCTATGATCATCTAAAATATATACATTATCAGAAGTTCTAGCAAGTACTTTAGTAGTTCTAACAAAAAAAGGTTCCTACTTTGTCTGCTTTTACAGTTGCTAAAGCTAACAACGGTGGAACTGCTTGATAACAGAAAAGACCGACTCCTAATTTCCTAATAGTCTGAGTCAAAGCTACGATCATCAATAATAATGTTAGAATAGCACAGATTATCATTGTTAATTAAATTAATAATTTCCTGAGTCGAACGTCCCGTAATGTTTTTATTCCTTCTCTGCTGTAATACATTTCGTCAATTAATAAAAAAGATTTTTGTTTTCCGCTCAAAAAAGGCCTAAGTTGGATTTTCTTTCAGCTACGTGCCATGTACTTTGAAGCCCCATTACCAACTTCTTATTATTATTATTATTATTATTATTATTATTATTATTACACTTTATCAAATGCTTGGATATAATCCCAATAGGTAAAATTTATTCTGGATTTGTTAAGGCTTATCTGCCTTTCTTTTATTGTGGATATACCCCAGTCTTCAACAGATATAATCTGTTTAATAATAATTNATTATTATTATTATTATTATTATTATTATTATTATTACACTTTATCAAATGCTTGGATATAATCCCAATAGGTAAAATTTATTCTGGATTTGTTAAGGCTTATCTGCCTTTCTTTTATTGTGGATATACCCCAGTCTTCAACAGATATAATCTGTTTAATAATAATTTTCGAGAAGTTATAAACGTTCTCGTCTGTGCTATACCCAGAAAAGTGCTGAAAATCTGCACTTTCAGTACTGGTTAATATTGTTTCATAATAGGATCGGGTTTTGTATGACTCACCCGGATAATATAATCCATTTATTAAATACCTTTGGGATATCTTCCATGGCTCTTCTTTTCTCTGAATATCAGAGTTTTCTAAAAGAAATATCATTTCTTTTTTAGAAACTTTCTCATATGACTTGATATCATCATTGTCATCCTTTGCAATGGAAGCAAAAGTATCACTTTGCTTAGCAGAAGTATCTTTCTGTTTTTGAGCAGTCAAATAAGCCTGCAAATATGCGTATAACGGACTATCTTCTGGAATATCTTCCAGATGGACGGATGGTCCAGTCGATGATTCTTCTCTGAGAGATATCCTCTCATTAGTTAAACTCTTTCTTCCCATTTGTATAACTGGGGAGTTTGATGTGGATCCGTATGACGATCCTGAATGTGTAGATCTTCCTCTGGACTGTGGGGATAATCTTCCCCATCCTCTACCTCTTCCCCTACCCCAGGGGGGTTCCATCCTGTAAATATTCACGAGATAAGAAATCTGGTAGAGAATTATCAATTCCCTTTTTATATTGTATTTCAAAATCAAAAGGGGCTAATTGAGCTTGCCATCTTGCAAATATCATTTTTGAGGCATCATGTTTAAAATCTTTATTAAACATATATTTAACAGATTGTGCGTCAGTTTTTATCAAAAACTTTTGATTGTATAAGTCGTCCTGAAATTTTAAAACACATTTTACTATGGTTAACATTTCATGTGCCACAGTAGCGTATTTTCTCTGGGCTTCAGACCATTTACCAGAGTAAAATCTAATCAGATATTCATGTTTATCATTGGGATTTATCTGTTTTAATATCCCTCCATAACCAATATTAGACGCATCAGTCTCTATAATTTTTTGCCATGTAGGATTAGCAAGGGTTAAGCAAGGTAAGGATTTAACACGTTGTTTAATATTTTTTACCAAAGTAGTGTGACTATCAGTCCAAGGGTTTTTAAAATTCTTTTTTAACCTATCATATAAGGGGGCTAAATCACGTGACAGATCTTTATAAAAAGGTGAAATATAATTTAAACTTCCCAAAAATCTTTGTAACTGAGTTCTATCAGTAATAACATCGGGAAATTTCGAGGCAAAATCAATTGATCGTTGAATAGGAGTAATCTTCCCCTGACAAATATAATGTCCTAGGAATCTAATGTTAGTTTGAAATAAGCTCATTTTTTGTTTTGAGATTACCAAACCATTTTGTATAACAATTCTTTTGAAAATATCTAAATGCTTAATATGCATTTCGAGTGTTTTGGAAAATATTAAAATGTCATCAATATAGACAATGATAAATTCTAGATAAGGGTTAAAAATATCATTCATAATTTTTTGAAATTCTGAAGGGGCATTTTTTAAACCAAATGGCATAACATTCCATTCATATTGCCCAAATGGAACATTAAAAGCAGTTCTATAAGTATGCTCTTTAAATATTTGAATTTGCCAATATCCAGATTTTAAATCAAATTTTGAAAATATATTGGCATCATATAATCTAGACAATAAATCCCTTTTATTCGGAATAGGATACCTAACCCATTTCAAATATTTATTCAAGGGCTTATAATTAATGACTAATCTAGGAACACCACGTTCCTTTTCAGCTGCGTTATTAACATAAAAAGCTGTACAAGACCAAGGAGATTTTGAGGGTTTTATCAAACCCTTTGATAGTAGACTATCAATCTCTTTTTTGCAAAATTCTACTAATTCTGCATTCATCTGACAAGGTCGAGATTTAGTAGGAATATCATCCTCAGTGAAATTATCTTCATATGGAAGAGTGACAATATGCTTTTTACGATTCCAAAAAGCACTAGGATGATCAGCACAAATATCAATAGCAATCTGTTCGGAAATCAATTTGATTTTTTCTTGTACTTTAGTAGAATTCATAGTATCAAATATATTCATACTAAACAATTCTAATTGTAAAGAATCAACATGTTTCTGCTTCATATCAATTAAAGCATTAATGTCTCTAGTTACTGGATCTGTAACAAAAGTATAACTTATCTCTTTATCCTTATAAGTAGCAGTAAAACCTTTCGAGTCTATGCTAGTAAAAGGATAAACGGCGTTAATAAACGGTGTTCCAAGTATAATTGGAGGGTATAACTGGTTTTTTACCAAGAAAAAGAAGTGAGGAATACAGACTTTATTCTGACAAATACCCGTATTAGGAAGTTTATACTTTATATCTAAAGCATGTCCGGATGCAGATCTAACCATATGAGTAGTTTTTTGAAAATATTTCGTAGGTACTAAACCTTCTTGAATGCAGCTAACATCTGCTCCACTATCAATCATGGCAATGTTTGTAATTGAGAAACTATTATCAATGAGAATAGTACATTTGATGTACCATTTATGAGCAGTAATAATTTGCATCATCCCTAAAAACATATCATGTTTAGGATTAAAACTAATAGGTTTTTCTTCAATATTATTTTCAGAAATACCTTTATTTTTATCATTAAATTTCTCAGCTGGAGAATTGATTTTCTCAATCTGAGTAATCCTATGATCACAAATCATTTGATTTTGTTTAAGAGATTTAATCTCTCGTTTCAGGTTTTCAACCTCAACTTTTAAGTCATTGAAAGAAGAATCTCTTGTTTGAGTTGTGCTTTTGTTTAACAGACGGTTATTAACTTCTAGTAAAGAATAAGGCGGGGAATATTCAAATTCTTTTTCAAAAGGTTTTACAAAACTAGAACTTGAACTAGAACTTGAACTAGCAGCCAAATTAATAATCTTTTCACGAAGTTTTTCATCAGTAACTTCCTTTAAAAGTTCTATTACATTATCAGATGTAATAGTATTCATATTCAAATTTTCAAATTGTGATTGTAATTTATAAAATTCATCATCACAAGCACATGTATCACTTTTGCAAGTTGTACAAGTATTATCAATATTTTTATCACTATCAGATAAATCAAGTAAATCTATTTCAGCTTCGGATTCTGACTCAGAATAATAATCCGATTCTGATCCAGAGGTGTATAACAAACCATAAACCTTATCTCGTAACTCATCATCTAGTCCTAAGGTTTTCAGCTTTTGAAGCTTACAATTCGGAGCTATATGGCCAAATTTACCACACTTATAACACTTAATGTCAGCAAGTTCTCGCTTAGACCTATTTTTGGTAAATCTAGTAGACTTGCGATGTGCTTTCTTGGCTTCTCGTTTTTCTTTGGATCTATATCTAGATCTCTTTTTCCTATAAGGACTATCTTGGTTGGGGTATCTATGATACTTATGTTTCTTTTTACTATGAGTAGAAGTCTCGGGTAAACCGAACTGGGCGCAAAAGTCCCCTAACTGGTTTCTTTCTTTAAGCTTATCCATCTTAAGTTGTCTGGACAATCTTAATTCATTGCACAGGTTTAATCCTTCCTGTGTGCAAATTCCTATTAATTTACCGTAAGTATAGTTTGTGTAAGGAATTTCTCCATAATTACCTCTTAAAACCTTTCTAACTCTTTCGGCAAATAAAGAGGGAAGGCCATCTATGAACTTAGCTTTCCAATGTTCAAACTTATTTTCTGGTAGTTCCATCACTCTACTCATAAAGGTGTCTTTATACCACCTAAACTCACTTAAAGTCTTACATCTAAGGCTATTAAGGAGAGTACGAACAGTTTCATTTTGGTTGGTAAATCTACCATTGAAGTGTTCTAATATAGTAAGAATAAGGGTATAAACGGCATCTTCTCTATTTGCCACTAGGGCCATGCCTAAGTTATCAACTCCTTCGTCAACGGCTTTAGCGTTAATAACCATTGCCCTTTCTTCGACAGACAAATAATTGTCCCACCAGCCACGAAGTTGGCCAGTAAAACCTGCAACAATCATTCTGCAAATATTCCTATCTGTATTTTTCACACTTTTACAGATAGTTGCATACATAAGCATTCTATGTACTAGAATAGTTAACTGCCTATCAGTCAAACCATCAAGATTCCATTCGTAAATTTCGGAACCACTGTAAGACGTATTAGTCTGATTCCAATCACGTTCCTCTATTAAAACATCTTGAGGAGTAGGACGATTGTAATAATAAGTTTGCATTCTGGGTTTATCAGCATATCTGCTATCAGCAAACTTACTATTCTTTTTGGGATAACTTTTGTGTTTATTAAACTCTGACAAAACATCATTTTTANGACTAGCAGCCAAATTAATAATCTTTTCACGAAGTTTTTCATCAGTAACTTCTTTTAAAAGTTCGATTACATTATCAGATATAATAGTTTTGACGTTCAAATCTTGAAATTGTGATTTCAATTTATAAAATTTATCATCATCACAAGTACATGTATCACCTTTGCAAGTTGTACAAGTATTATCAACATTTTTATCACTATCAGATAAGTCAAGTAAATCTATTTCAGCTTCGGATTCTGACTCAGAATAATAATCCGATTCTGATCCAGAGGTGTATAACAAACCATAAACCTTATCTCGTAGCTCATCATCTAGTCCTAAGGTTTTTAGCTTTTGAAGCTTACAATTCGGAGCTATATGGCCAAATTT